>CAJHUC010001386.1:0-33174 GCA_905146915.1 Ostreobium quekettii | reverse complement strand
CCTGTTGCATCGGCAATCTTACCAGCACCGGGATTCTGCGCCAAGGGCAGGTTGTGAAAGTTCGCGCGGCGAGCATGGCTGATGCGGCAAAAAGGGGAGCGCCGCACGGAATGTTGTCGGTGGTGGGCCTCGCCGACGGTGAGCTGAGGTCCATATGCGACGAGGTGCGCACCAAGTTGGGGAAGGACACCGTCTGCCAGATCGCCAACTACCTCTTTCCGCAGGTAAGGCTGCGAAAAGTGGTCCGTTCAGAGGGGCAGATGAATCAAATTCACCAAGACATGCACAGTTCTGCTTGGATCAATAATAGTCATGGCGAATACCCTCGCCATTGCCCCAGTGCACAGCCTCGACTTAGTCTTCGTGCAGCGTTGCAGAGCGCTATTACTGTCAAACCTTTACTTTTGCATACGGCGAAATATTCAACCATTCCGCCCCAGAGAGTTTCAACGTTACTATTTTGCTCCGCATTCTCCCGACAGGCCGTTGTTTGGGGCCCTTCTCCCAATGGTAATGACCGGAATGGCGACTCTTCTGAGTTCGCATGTTCTCAAAACCCAGTTTTCCGCCACGGTGACTCACGCATCTGGGGCCGCTAGACGCCACGAGCAGTCCAGAAACCCTCGCGTTGCGGTTGGGGTTGCTCTTCATTCCCTTTTGGCGCCGTTGCGTTTCTAGCATTGCTCCGCAAAACTGGCCAAACGTTACGTTATTATGCGAAAGGGTGGAAGATATGGTGGTATTTGACTGGTTCTGCTAGTGAGCTGATGCTGCCACTTGCCAGTAATGAGCGTTCGTGGCTTGACCACGTGTGCAGGGACGGACCATCTCAGGGCACACATCGGCTCTCGACGAGGCGCAGAAATTGGCGACTGCCCGAGGGGCCTTGAAGGCCACACGCCTGGCAGTTAGTGGGGCGTTTCACACGGAGCTCATGACATCGGCGAGGAACGACTTGATGAAGGTAATAGCACCGCGGTTGATTCTCATTGCCTTGTCATCTAAAAATGAACGATGATGATAATGAACGATGCCGTTCCCGCCGACTTCTGGAGGCGCCCAAATCGCTAGAAAGCGGTTGATACCCTAACGGCACCATTCACAACGGTCGTGAACGGGGAGAAAGGGTGCATTTGCATACGAACTGTGGGGCCCGTCCAATAGTTTGCAGATGCGTACGCCATGCGCACTGCGCTTCGCCTCGAACGATGCACTGTTGGCATTTGCCACACCGTGTTGCGGATCGAGAATACCCCATCTACTCCAGGTGACAGATGCAGTGCCTTGAGAAAGTGTCGCGTCATCATCACCACCATCAGTTTTTCTGCACAAGTGTTGGAGCGGATATCATGTGACACCGTCTGGAGGCGGCCTAAGTGCAGCATCGCAACCGCGCAGGCCCTGAAAGAGGTTCAATTCCACCAGCCTCGCATTCCTGTATATTCGAACGTAACCTCGGAGCCGTTCTCGAGCTCCGGAAGAATACCAGAGCTCCTGGGACGCCAGCTGACGGAGCCCGTCCAGTGGGAGGACACGATGAAGAAGCTGCTGGAGGCGGGGAAGAAAGAGCTCTTCGAGTTGGGCCCGGGCCATCAGATCAAGGCCATGGTGAAGAGGATGGACGCCAACGTTTGGAAGGGCTTCAAGAACGTCGCAGCGTAGCGCGCCGCACGGGTTGCGCGAATCTGTTGCGCTTGGCAGGGAGGCCAGGAGCCAACTTGAGCGGCTCCCTCGGGCTGTTGCTTGCCGCCGGGACTTGTGGGGCATGCCGGTTGAGGGTGTGTTGTTTGGCAGTTTGCACTGCTTCAGCTGTTTGGTTCGCGGCCCTGCCGGGCCGCATGACCGAGAAATGCGGGACGCTGCGCAGCCTCTAGCCCATCGTCCTCGTGGGCCGTTCCCCGTCTCCCAGGACGCGCGCCCTTGCACACTGGCGTTGCCGGCGTGGCCCGGACCAAGGCTGCGGCAGAACGTGACGTCTTCAGGCCTCACTGCCGCGGAGGCCACCCGTGGCGCTCCCGGAGACTGAGGCGGACGGGATCCGATCGACGCTCTGGAAGTGGATGCACCCGCTCGATCCAGACTGGGGGGCGTGGCGTTTTGGTGGCCGACTCGGGAACGGAACCTCCTCAACTCTTACGAGGCCACGCATGACTGTTGCGCCTGATCTTTTCCCCATCAACTTATTATCAATGTAACATCTCAGTATCGTCCATGAGGCACAACATGGCTGCACAGTGCGTTGTTTGTCCCCCAAGTCAATCGCCTCCAGATACACGTAGATCGTACAATCGAGTACGTACAGATACGTGTGTACAGCGTACGTACGAGCCCACATGACGCACGGCATAACGATTGCCCAGGTGAATCATGACAGGACGGGTAAAAGGAGCCCATGCGCCATGGGCACCCCATGCACGACCCCGACGTTCCGCGTCTCGTCTCTTCGCGTTACAAGTTGGAGCCGACCTGACCAATCTGGGAACTCCAGCCGCCCCGGCACTCAGGAGGGGCAACCAGCCCCAAACAACCAAAGAGCCAAAAAAGTCGCATAAAAAAGCCTGCACTCTTGTGACTCGGGAGCCACCAGCCCACACACAACTGCAGGCCCGACACGGAGTTTGTCAAAACCAAACATCTCCCGTGAGGAGCCAATCCAAGTCTCCAAGTGACGTCATCAAAGCCTCCAAGCGCAGGAGCCTTGCATTCCCCTTAATATCTCTCCAACCAGAAACACAAAAAATGTGGCGAAGGTGCGGGCAGTCCGTTCCCAGCGTCCCCAGCCGTTCTGCCAACTCAAGCCTCTCCCCTTCATAGTTCCTCAGATGTTGTAAGCATCCTCGTTCATCTCATCCAGCAGCTCCTGTTCCAGGTCGTTCTTGGGGGCCGTCGTGGTCGCCTTCACACGGGCCTCACTGACGATGCGCTGAATGTCTTCCACACTCTGGTGCGGCTCAGGCTGGGGGGACGTCCGAGCGACGTCCTCCTGCACGGACGCCAGTCAGTGGCAGCATGTCAAGACCCACACTACAGGACTCCACTGCAGGGAGGACAAAACGATCTCGGTTTGTGCAGTTCCACAGGCTCCTGCAGTTGGGACGATCACCAGACGATCCAGCAACAGAACTTGGCACCGAGCTGAAACCGCTGAATTATCAAATCCCGCTCCTTGAGGACACAAATCCCAAAGAAAAGGATGCAAGTCGACAGTAGATCAGCAGACACAAGCTGGCCACGAGGACAAAACTCACCTTCAGGTCCTCTGGAAGGTTCTTGACATACCAAGGGTGCTTCTTGATCTCAGGGATCCTGATTCTCCTCCCAGGGTCAGCAACAAAGATCCTCTGAATCAAGTTCATGCAGTCTACAGATATCCTCATCGATGTCGGGAAGCTGTACCTCACACCCATAATGCGCTGCAAGCAGACAGGACAATCAGTCAGGGACAAACTGAAGCAGCACCACCAGGTCACAGTGAGAATAAGTGCTCTTGAAACCAAACAATGCCTTTATTTTTGTGTCAGTTTCTGGCACGTTTGCCATTAACCAGCACATGACAACAGTCTTTTGCCTGTGCCCATGTGCATGCTGCCGGAAAAACGTGCCTGACAGTGTTCCACATGAAGAGCAGAGCATGAGTTCAAGACCCATGAACTGTGGAGCAAGGATGAGCACCACTGTGGGGCTGGTCCTGCTGATCACATGCAAGATTCGATGAAGGCACATTCGTGAATTTTCTGGAAACACACTCATAGCGCTCATAATTGCTTTGTAGGTGCAAGAGCCTAGTCTGTCCAAGAACCAAATGCAACCAAAGAGGAGCACAGCTTGCAGGGGGGCCACACACGTTTGAAGCTGTGCACAGCTTGTCAGCGACTCCTACTTCTTTCCAGTCGACTGCGTTTCACTGCAATCACATGGATGGGCAAGGCAACACAGTGTTCTGTGCAGCAACAGCACCAATTTCAAAGCATGCGGGTTGCACACCCTTTGCGCAAATTGACCAACAGGCCCAGCCTGCCATACAACCGCTTCCCTTGGACTGATGATGGCATCCCTGAAGCAGTGGCCCCATTAAGTCTGAACTGCAACTCCCCAGAGGTAAATCTTTTGAGGCAGTCAGCATCGCAACTTTGCTGTTGTGGCATCACAAACCTGAATGGTCTTTCGGAAGTTGCGAGGATCCTGAGGGTCCTCGAAGGGATAGGCACCAACAAGCATGACGTACAGCGTCACTCCGCATGACCACACATCGGCGATCTGCCCATCGTATTGAGTGCGCTTGAGGACCTCCGGTGCAATATAGGCTGGTGTCCCAACTGTGGATTTGGGAACGGAATCGAAGACGGTTGACTGTACAGGAAACATTGACAACACTGAGAAATGGCAGGATTCAGCCAATGGAAATACAGAAGCCAGGTCCTTCCCACTTCCAAACGAATTTCATGGTTCAGCACCAAATACACGCTGTTCGTGAGTGTAGCCAACAGAACGTAAGGACTACAAGCAGATAAGCCACTACACAAAGGCACACGTGCAAGAAGCTTGGCAGAAACGGTGAGCTATAGTTAATAGTGAGGGGACAAAAGTAGGAAGCAAGTGATAAGGCAATCACTAAATTTGGGAATCAATCCTGTACCTTTGAATACCCAAAGTCACAGATCTTCAGCTTGGGTTGTGGCGATCCATCCAGGAGAGTATTCTCCAGTTTCAGGTCACGGTGACATACACCCTGCAACGATTGACACACCCACAATGAGATCCAGTCCACCTTTCAGCCTGTTGCTACCTCTGATGCTCTTTAAATCGGCGCCTGGGTTACTCTGGACCACCATGTAAATTGAGGACACCAGCAAGGGTAAAGCACTTCAAGGCCCATGAAAGCTGAGCCCTTCTGCAGCTAGCATGCATTGCAAGACAAGAATCTGCATTCCCTGGCCATGGCTGTGGTACGTGTTTGTCAGATTCCTGGGTTACTGGATTCAATCGCTGGGCTTTGGCAACTCAGTTGATACACTGCAGCAGGTGTGAACTAATCTGAACACAAACTGGTTGTCAGCATCCTGCATCGCACAAAGCTTAGACCTGTCAGTGGTGCTAAATTGCTGACCTAAATTCAGGCAGGAACCTGCAAAAACAATCTGACTGTGGGCGTTGTGCATTCTGAACAAGTCTGCCATTGCCCACTTAGACAGCAGGATGGCCTTGCTCCAACAACAGCAACAAGGCAATTTGGGGCAAGCGCCTGCCCCAGGAACGCGATTCATATGAGGTCTGTGTCAACTGGACTCACCGAGCGATGGCAGAAGTCCACCCCACAGATGACCTGCTGAAAGAAGTACCTTGCCTCATCCTCGCTGAATCTTCCTGCCCTGACGATGCGATCGAACAGCTCCCCTCCAGCAGCGTATTCCATCACAATTCCCAGGTTTGTGGGCGTCAAGAAGACCTGCAGTCCCCAGCAACACCCGTTGCGACGACGTCCAGCACAAGCAAAAAGCGAAACAGTGTGCTTCCAAGGGCATCCAAGCCTAAGGGCTGTGACAGGAGGTGCTCCCTTCAGAATACAATAGGCTGTCCTTGAGCAGACTACCCCCCACCCCCCCACCCCCCCTACCCCACATACTAAAAGCGTGACAGGGCCTTCACAACCAGGCAGGTGCCCCTGGCATGCCCAGCATCACGCCCCTGGCACGACTGGCGACGCCAATAGGGCCACCGTGGCCCATCGCTGGGGAGGCACAAGGGCCTCCCAGCGCCAGGGCTCCATCTTTCTGCAGCACTACCGTACACCCGACAGGGAGATGAACAAGAACGAGGTGAGACGCCCAGCCCCTGTCGTCTGTTCCATGTTCCCGACGCGGCGGCGACACGAGCCAAGGTCAGCCGTCACGCGGGTCAGCGTCCGATGCGCGCCAAGCCCTCCTCACCTCCTTGAACCCAATGATGTTTGGGTGCCGCAGCATGCGGTGGTTGACGATTTCGCGCTCCACATTCTTGTCAATCTGGCAACCGACAAAGAGAACGGGGGTGTTTCAGTTTGAGCAAGGTGCCGCACGTTGGGCCGATGCCCCCTCCACTCCCCTGCCCCAGGCCCCGCACCGAATAAAGGGATGCGCCCAATGCGCGCAAAAAGCAACCGGATGCCAGACAGGATGCGAGCAGCTCCCTGAAGCGGGTGCCAGCCGAGGCGCGACACGGCGACGGGGCGTCATCCCTCTCAGGGCCACCGCCGCCGCCTCGCCGTCCCGGCGCGCGAAAGAAAGAAGCCCAGTTCGGTCGCCCGGTCTTTCGGGACGCCACGCGGCAGGCAGCCAAGCGGGCAGCCCGCTCCAGCAGCCGCACCCCAACACCCAGCCCCAGCACAAGGCGTCCGCCTCCACTCCACCAAGGCCAAAACACAAGGCAACAAACGGCCCCAATTTGATGTTGGGAAGCTCCGCAAGTCCCCACCCCCCCCGCGCGCGCTCCCTTCGTCGCCACTGACCCATAAACGCCAGCCTCCCATCCCGTCCCGCGGTCCCACCCGCGGCGCCCACCCGTCCGGGAACGGTTAAGATTCGCCTCGGCCCGACTCACCTTGTCCCCCCGCTCAATGAACTTCACCGCCACCAGCTCGCCCGTTTTCTTGTTCCGCATGAGCCTCGCCACGCCGAAATTCCCCGAACCCAGGTCCTTGATCTGCGGCCGCACAGCAACTCGAGGTCGGTCAACCACTCCCGCCGAAGCCACGCCAACAATTCAATCCCCGCCGCGAAAACTCCACGATTCCTCCACAACCCCACCCCCAAAGCCGCAAGAATCATGCCCAGCCCGGCAAGTCACAAGTCACAAGCTCGTGGGCCGCCCACCAGCTCATATTTCTCCGTGCTCCCCATCCTCGCCACACGTCCCCGCGCCAGCGCCCGTTCGCGCCGCGCAATGACCGGCCTTCCGCCCTTCCGCGCCCCACCAGGCGCGTCCCAGGGACGCGAGCCTGGCCTCCCAGTGAACCACTGCCCCGGCGGACACCGCGGAAAGCCCGAGACCGGTTGAGCGGCCTCGAGGGGGCCGATCGGCAGAAATCTTCCCCTGTGGCTTCTGTGGCTTCTGCCGAAGGCGTTACAAGCGTGAAAGGCCCGAAAGCGTCACGCGAGCGGCGACTGGCAAAGGCGGATGCTCCTGGACCGGCCGATCGGGGGCCTGGCCCAGATGTTGCCGGTGGGGTGGGGTGGGGGGGAGATCCCGTGCGACCGTGGCCGTGCACAGCGAGTGGCCGCTCAGGCAGGGGAGAGGGGACGGGGTGCGCGGACTGCGCTGACCCACGCGGGCGCTGTGTATAACAGAGCCTCCCGTGGCCGAGCACAAGCACGACTGCCGACCACATTCGCTGACTTAGATGAGAGGACATCAAGGGAGTGACGTGTTTTTTGAGCGTGCAGCACGAGGCAGGAGCGAAATGGGGGGGCCACGCGGCCCCCCCGAAAGTGTGATGTTCCCAGAACAGGGCCGGCCTCTGCACGCTGGTGGCCTGACAATTTGGCGCGTATGTAGGCCATCTGGTGCAACCGCGCCGCGGCCTGCCTGGCTCTGGTCACACTCTGGGCGCACAAGGTGTGACTGGGGTCCTCCCACCCCTTCACCTTTGGAAATCCCTGTGGGTTTCGTGACGTCGTCATGGGCCTTCCTTCCCCATCCTCACGCGAGCACAACAGCGCCAGGCGCACTGAAAGGAAAGCGGTCCTGAGCCAGACGGCAGTGCGGCAGGAAGTGTCCACGTGGACTTTTGGTCGCGCCCCTCGCTGCGGGGGCACCAGCGCGGCTCGTGAATGGTCTCATCAACGACCAACGAAGTTCTTCTGATCATTTGTTGGGCGTGGTGCGGGACTCACACCGGCAGTCTGCACTGCTCGCGCACGCCTCGGGATCCGCTGACGTGGGGGACCCCTTTTCTTCCCTCGCTCCGGGCATCGACGCGGCCTCGTGAATGGTCTTATCAATGCCCAGTGAAGTTGTTCTAATCATTGGTTGAGCGCGGTCTTCGTCTCACACCAGCGCCTTGCACTGCTCCCCCACGCCTTGGGATCTCCCCTCGCTCCGGGCATCGACGCGGCCTCGTGAATGGCCTTATCAATGCCCAGTGAAGTTGTTCTGATCATTGGTTAGCGCGGTCTCCGTCTCACACCAGCGCCTTGCACTGCTCCCCCACGCCTCGGGATCCGTTGGCGTGAGGGACTCCTTTTCTCAAGTCCTGGGGGATGAGAGTCGATTACCTGTACTTGTACCCTGTGCGCTGGTTTCAGAATCTGTGAGCTTACTGACAAAACATGAAACGTCACACAAACACCTTTTAGGCCAAAATTGAGTACATTGTACATTGTAATAGCGAGTTCGACACATGAATTTGAGTTGTGCATACTGGAGACGAACTGCCTCACATCTCTATATCCAACAGCGTTCTGCAATTTCGGCGTCGAACGCGAAGGGCAGCCAGTTAGAAAGCCTTTCTTTCTCACAGCAATGCTGGTCCGCATTCTTCAAGTGCAGAGTTCTGGGCCGACTTTGCAGCAAGCGTCGCCCGGAATTCCCTTCCACTACACATCGTGTCTGAAAGGCTGCAAGAGTATGATCGAATGATGGGAAAGACACCCTTGGCGGAACAGTGGTACCAGCAAGTACTGCACAATGCTTGAGCCTAATGCTGCGTTTCCCGGAGAAGGCCCTTGCCAAGGGCCCCTGTTAATCGCGTCAAGGGCCGCACTGAAGAGTTACCGCTTTATGCGAGCCGCAATCCATGAGTGTTCTCGGAAGCAATGCAAAGCGGGCCTTGTGCACTGGGCGACGATGCCATCTGAGAGCTACGAGGGCCATGGGGAGCGATGCAAGACCCTCCACATTACGGCTTTCTAACGGATTCGGATGGAAGCGGTCAGGCACGACTGAGCGCCCGTGGTCATGGGCGATGGTGGGCGCAATTCGGAACAAGCCAGGTTCAAGGGCAACGGGCCACCGTGAGAATCTGTCCTCATCTATAAGAACGGCGAAGTCGAATTGCAAAGCGACCTTGCTCTAATCTAGAATACTCATGCAGGAACACAGGTGGGACTGGTCTGGACATATTTTGTAATACCTCCGTTTCATAAGTCGTGTCTGATCTCGCATTCTTGCTGGAACTTGCAAAGATCAACTCGATCAATGAATCTGCCACTATATTTGGATTCCTTCGTTGATTTTAGGTCGATGAGGACCGTTACTATGTTAGTCACCAGTACACAATATGGCATTTAGCAACATTTTCAATAACGCCCCTGTCTTATTCCACGCAGACCCTCAATTCCCCGTATTGTTGCATTGGCCATATTCCAGTATGTCCCAACCCAATGCACCGAAATTCATCGCGAGTTTTGCTGTAGACAACATACAGGTACTACTACACACTTTGTGTATGCTGAGTCGTGCTTTCGACATTCTTGTTTGGCCGCATTTGCTTCAATCTAGGGCATGTTCTTGGTTGATGCAAGCATGTGCGACCTTGGCAACTTTGGCACATCTGAGAGATAGATGTTCTTGCAATAATCAATTGTCTCTTGGCCTTTGAACATCACTTGCACGCACTTGTTGTTATTACCCCAAATGTTGCAACGAACTCAAATCCTTTTCCTTGCAGGTTCTGTTTGGGATCAAGCCTAATTTTCATTGGGCAACAAACCACTAAAGCACACCTCTCTCTCAGTGACAGCTCAGATCAATCCAGCTCTTTCTAAGGGCAAGGCAAACATGCTGTGCCCCATCCAATGCCCGGGAAAATGGCAAATCGTGTTTCAGCTCCTCTTGACATACCACAAGAACGGCAGCATCATTTTGAACGTTGAGAACTCTACGAATAGCTCTTGATATGGCGCTTCGAAGTTGTTTCTGTCATTTTTGCTGACTCTAATGTTTTGACCTCCTTTCTGGCAAATTTGAAATCGGACACGACTTATGAAACAGAGGTAGCACAAGTTTTCCTGAGAGGGCACTACACTCCGATCCAACTCCGAGGTCATCAACGACATCTGTAGCTTCCCCACAAGCAGTTGAGATGGCGTCTTTCTCTTTATGTAGAATGATGGGCTGAGTAAATGGCGAATTCATGCACTGACACGGTGGACATACCATTCATGTTGTAAGTTGTTTGCTGGAGATATGTTCACGTAGGTTGTGGAATCGGGTTGAGTTGTACCCCAGCATGGATGCAGCCACGAGGCGCATTTATTGGGTGATTCAAGCAGGCTGGCGGTAAGCATGCCTTTATTGTATGAATCTTCCATTGCGAAGGAACTTGTTGCACAATTATTCCCAATTTCCGTTGCCCGATTATCTATTCTTGATTATCAAACTGCAGAGGCACTTTCGCATCAGGTTGTCCATTTCTGTTGAGTATGGACTCAAAATCGCTGTAGTTCATCACCTCAAAAATGTTCGGGAAGAGAACAAGGGCCCTGTGAGGGCGGACCAAGTGATCTCTTCAATATACGCCCTGTAACAATGTATTCATGTAATCATTTAACCAAAAGGGTTCGCCAAAATGGAAATTACATTAGGATGAAACCACATTCCAGCGGAATTATTTTCATGCTGGCAGTGAGGAGCTCTCGAAATCTCAATGAATTGACATCGGTGGTTACTTTGCCAGGTTCTGTTGATTCTTCTTGGGGATGGCGACCTTTCAATGCCCACAACAGGGCTCTGTGTCTCATGGATGGCTGGTGGCCAGGAGCCATCCTTGCGACACACACACGCGTCAGGTCTTCGCAACCGTGGTCACGAGCAAATTGTGTTGAAACGCAGTTCTGCAGCATTCATCAGACGACATGAACATGTGGCATTCCGCTCATCCAATTGAAGAGAATGGAAGAAAACTCTAATCCTATCCCTGCAAAGTCGCCCCACAAACAACATCCAACAAGAGGGATCGTCGCCAGGGGGGGACCTCCTGGAATCATGGCTGGCGAGAAACACTTCTGGTGATTGCCCCTTCATTCTGGGTGCCGATTGATGTGCAAGAGCCGCAACGGTGCGGACGGCTCTACCCTTTTGGTGTCCACGCGAAGGTGCACCACCGTGGAATGGTGCCTTCCCGGATTCAGAAGTCCATTTTGGCAGGATTGGTGAGAGTGTGTGAATTTCTTACTTCTCCTACCAGAGCCACGCGGATTTTGAGTTACTGCTCAAGCTGCTGAATTGGTCCATTCTCTGTAAAGTTACGAGCGCATCGACTGGACTTGTTATGGGATCCCTAATGCATTTTCCACAGAAAAAGGTTATTAACTCACATGAAAAAAAATCACCTCACACAAAAACAATGGTGCCTGGCATAGAAACAATGGTTACCTGATGCACGTTTGGCCTCCCAAACGAAAGCGGGCATTTCAACTCAAGGCAGGGGAATCGTATCAATTCAACTCCTCAGCAGCAAGACCGGCCCCTTGCTTGCAGGGTTTTGCGGCGTGCACAGCGGTCGCAAGGCCAGTTGATTTCTGGACGGCCATCAGACAATTTCGGATGGGTCTGCAAGAGACAAATCGCCGAACTAGAGACGTAGGCGTCGGGATATTACCGCAGCTTGGGGCTGATGCCGCCAACGGCTGGAGAAAGCGGACGCAAACGTTCTCTCCAGCTTTGCAGCCACATAAAATCATGAGCAGTGCCCTGGCAATGAATATGGTGAGCACTGAGAACACTGCTGTTCGGCTAGTAGATGTTGAAGCGCAATGGCATACCGTGTCCACCCCTGCCCCAGATTTGCAAACCGGTACTGGCGTGTAAGCATTGTGGGTACAGATTTGGGGAACGCCACAGGCTGCCATATGCTCCTGTATCCCTCCACAGCCACTGGACTCAGCCTAAAGGATGGCTACAGACTCTTGTGCGTCCGAAGCCGATACCACAGCTGACTGCCAATGAGAAACGCAAGTGTTTCAATTAAAACAATCAACAAAAAGAATAAGGCAGCAGAAGTGTTTCTCAAAAGAACTGGGGAATGCCCCCCTGAGATTATCCGCAACTCTGGTTGCCCTTCCATCACGACGCACATAAGCGTGGGTCCCCAAGAACTACGCGGCCTTCGTCACCTTCCGTCCAACCTCTTCCTCCACGTCCGTCCAGCCCCCCCCATGCGTGTCATACACCGCGTAGTGCCCCTGCCCTTCTTCCCCACTGCCCTCCCCGTCGCAAGGCCCCTCCATCCACTGGCACAACCTTTGCGTGTGGACGACTCTGCAGGGCGGCCGCCGCTCCTGCGCGATTTCCACCCACACGTCTTCCGCAGTAACCACACGGCCGCGTTCGATTCTGACGACGCAGAAGTGGTGGGCCGGATGGCCGCTGCCGCCAAGTGGCCTGATCCTGGGCACCACGGCCGCGTTGAGGTGGACGGTCTCTTGGTGGGGGCCCTCCACGACGACACGACGCCTTTTCTCGGACCGGCCGACCCTGCGGCTGCGCAGGAGGAATACAATTTGTCCGAGCAACTTGCAATCGACGAAAAAATCAAAGTACAACCGTGCAGTGACGTGTCGTGCTTGTGAGCGGTGCCAAGCTTGTGCACTGCATAAAGCCAGCAACAGGAGGCAGCGCCCAAAGTACCCGTGGATTCTGAGAATCCTGCATTGCACAACCTTGGTACCGCTAGAGCAGACTAGTCCAATATTAATGTACCGGAAAGCACTGGAACACCCACGGTGGCACAGCAGCAGAACGTCCTCGTCTTTGTTCTGGTAGCAGAATTGCTTCCTGTCAAGATCTGGTTTGATTTCGATTCCGAAGGAATGCAGACGTTGATCTTGAATCATGCCAGTGGGTGTACAAACAAGTCCACGACAACAACATTACTGAAGCCAAGCTGTCAATGATCAAGCATTGATACAGACACATGAAATCACCATCCCGATCTGAACGCCTTCCCTCGACACCAAGAACACTTCCTCTGAAGACATTCTTCCAGGATTTCACTCCGGGGGTTCTTTTTTGGAGGTCGGACAACAACGACAACAGCCGCCCCAGACTATTTGAAAACTCTCAAGCCGCTCGCGTCCAAACTGTCCATCTGGTCCTCAAGCTGATGGGCCTTCCATCACCATGCCCATTCCAGTACGGCGACTACAGTATTGAGAGTGGTGTTCATCTCGGTGCAAATACACTTGCTTAATTGTGTACCAGCTCGCGAGTTTTCAAAGACGTCTCTTCTGATCGTTAACAACTACTTTGAGACATGCGCATTGATGAAACCTGGATATTGTGCACGAGTGCGATGGGCTACCAATGAACAAACAGCTGACGCTTCCTTTTCACTTTCATAAATTATAAGTCAAGGCAAAGTTTCCCAATTGATGTGCGATGTGTTTTTATTGACAAGGCAAGGTTTCCCAATTGATGTGCGATGTGTTTTTATTGACAGACACCATTTCACCAATTTAACACCATCAAACGTGGATAGTAATTTTATGTGAAGTGGGAACCATTCACACCAGATTTGCTGCGTTATTTTGTGCCTCAACATACCTGAGCTTTTCGTGCATGTGGCCAAATGTGACCAGGGCCGGTCGCCGGCCCTGCTGTGCACTCCGATCGATCGCCGCTCTCAGATCAGGGTCTCCGTGATCGCCCTCTTCTTGTTTCCAATCGATGCCGCAAATGTCCCACCTCCTAGACCCTAGGCCAGATGGCCCGTTGTGGCCCATCACGACAATTGCATCATCAGGAGGAGCTGAAATCATCAGGTCGGACACCTTTTTGGTGTATTCATCCACTGTTTCCATGCCGTACAATTCGTTGTAGAATTGCGACATGTTGTAGACGTGCACCCCCCCCTGCGATAACAGTGTCATAAGTTTCAAATTGCTCCTGTTGTCCATATTAAGGATTCACCCCAAGCACATTGAAGACACCCTGTTGCCAGGTGAGACGGCGTTTCGTGTTGTCAGGGATATTCCAGATGCAGAGACACATGGCAACGGCATTAAATTGAAGGAAAATTTCCTTCCTGCATGGAGCATTTATCCAAACTTCTGATCAGCAGCATTTTTCGTCTGGACACACACTTGTGGCCATTTCCTTGCAGAACTGCATTCAAGTGCTTTGACAACATTAGGTATGGCATCAGTCAAAGCAGCTTCAGTCACCAAGTTCTGACGCAAATGAAGAGCAAAGCCAGGTCATGCCAAGACAAGGGCGAACTTGGTGCTGGCCGCCTTCCAGCTGAACTCCAAGATCTCTGTGTCATCACCCCAGTGGGGAAACAGCATGACATTTCTTCCTTTTCTTTTGGAACAAACCCATGGCAGAATGAATGGGCGGCGGACAGATCGCACATCGTACCTCTGTAAATGGCCTTGCTCCCACTACTGTGACAGGCTTGTTGGCAACTCTCATTGACGAAAATCCAACATGTGCTTCTCCAAGCACACGCAACTGAGGCACTATGTGATTTTGAGAGTTTTGCTCTCTGCTGAAGATTGGTACACTGCAGATGCACAGTGGCTGTCAACTGGGCCCAACGAAACCATTCGCACAAAACCAGAGCGGAAACAGAAAGCAAAGTGCATTTCAACCAAATCTGTGGTGTCCTAGTCATGCAGAATGCCAGTCCTAGCCGCAGTGTTTGAGGATATCAGGACACCAAGTTTTCTGCCAGATAGTGCAGGATCGATGACTGGTGAGTAAACAATCAGGTCACAATGATCGCAGCTCAGCAGGGCTGCAACTTGACTTTCACAGGCAAGGTGTCCCCATAAGTCTACGAACTCTGTTGCAATCATTTTTGGCTGCTGCAAACACATTGACACAAGTGACAACAACAGAAGATTTCAAGTGACAAGTAACCCAACCTGTTGAGAAAGTTTGGATATGGCCTTAGGGATTTGTCACAGAATAGACTTGTGCTGTACACACATGGAGTAGAATCTGGATGTAATAGATTCTGGATTTCACTGTATGACAAGGAGGTTTCCTTGTTCAAATGTCCTTGTTCCATTTGCATAGGCACTGCGCACCTATGCTTTCACTGTCATGTGTGACTGCACACGCAGAAGGGCGCAAGGGCAGAGCACTTGTGCTTCAGCACTTGGGAACAGCAGATCCACACCAGATCTGAAACATTGTCATATTGCACATGAGCCAAAATAACAGGCATCGATGGTTGGACAGACCCAGCGTATGTGCAGTTGCTAAAAGTTTCAGCTCTTGCATGACAGGCCATCTCCTCCAGGATAACAGAAATTGTCAACTGCCACAAGGAATGCAGTGAGAGCACATCCCCTTCCTCAATCGAGGCCTGGCCTGGGTACAGCAAGGGACTTGGGGTAAGCACCCCAGGACTTTCCCAGCAAAATGTGGTGGCCTGGCCAATTCACAGGGATACCTGTCCTTGCCCAGAACTGGACACTACAGAACTGCACTTCAAGGCCTCAAGTGTTTCAGGGGTAAAAGCTGAGACATGAACTGTGGAAACATTCATCAGAGAACAAAGAGAGGGCGCACCTCTTAGGAGGCCAGGCGTCATGGTTTCCCAGCACGACTGCCTTGGGGAAAATCAGCTTGGCAATCTTGGACACCAGAGCGATATTCGCATTGTTGCCAATGTCACCAATGAAGAGGGTGAGGTCCACACCAGAATGTTCCATTAGAAACTTCACTGCCAATTCATCCGCATCATTCCAAAAGCCATGGACATCGCCCACCACTGCCAGGCATGTACCTGCAGCAATCCACAATTGTATATGCGGACATCCATCGGGCTACTCTCAATGCCAACAAGGAGCGGCACAGTGTTGATTTGCACAAAATGTATCTGTGGCAAGGGAGTTGTGTGCACTTGTGCACTGGGCCCTTCAAACCAAATGTGACTGACCCACCTTGACAGCGACAATGCCTGATGAGGATATGAGTACCTGAGCAAACTGATATATTTGGTTTACTCCTGCACGGCAAAGGACAAACTCCAGGCATCTCTGTAGGGTGCCCCAGACACCGATGTTGCCAAATATCTTGGCCACAGATCCCAGCCAAGTACAGGCCCCTGTTTGGTGTCCTTGGATGGACATATGATATTGAACACAGCAAAACCATTGAGTACAGTGATTCCTGTCAGGTACCATATGTCAACAGTGTCCTAGTGCTCCCATGCGCGGAAACACGATATTAAACCTGCACCAAACATGGACCTGTCAGGCACAGCATGAAACGTTGGATCAAGGACATCCAACTGCAAGCAAAGGCAGCACCCTTGCTTTGCATGCTGGCTTGCACAACCACAGGATCATCAGTTTAGCACCCCAATTGTTCCGACCTTCGGAATTGGCGGCCATCAGGACTGGATCGACGACCCCTCTCCGTGAAGCCTGTAGCCGAACGAACTTCTTTGAGAATGCGGAAAACGGCACGCAGGCCTCCGGCTTGTCAACTGGCTGTCGACCTGCGAGGCAGCTGGTGTTGCTCAAAGAACAACAGCGTGGAGCCAGCTCTCCATGGAACGAGTGGCAGGGAGGCCCCAAGCGAGTCCGACCAGCTCTGATGCGGGCCTTGAACTCTTGACATCTGACGGCGAGGCCTGAGGCAGCCCATGTGGACACCAACGCAACGCAGGGCGAATCCATTCAATTCTCACATTGTTATCTGCTGGCACAGCCGTGAGCGGCGCAACGTGACATTGACGCCCGCGCCGGATCCCGCGAGATGCAATCCAGCTGTCTCCAAGGCAAGGTACCTGTGCATTGGCCGTGGCCAACAGGCACAGACGCCTTGAAGCGATGTTGTGCAATCCAGCACCTCGCGCCACCCGCTAATCGCCTTTAGTTTGCTGATGAAAGGATTGGCACCAATTCGGCCCGCGCTTCGCGGCGACCTCGACCGCGCACAGCGGGGATGGCTGCGGCAGTCGTGTGAGACCGTCAGGGCGCCATGCGCCGGGAGCAAGAGACGCAGCGAGAGTGGCAATACGGGGGCGAGTGGGCCCATGAAGCAAACAGAGGGCTGCTGATTCCAACCTGATCGTGCTCTTCTTTGGGCGTGTCTGGGTTTGGCGGCGCACACCTGGCACCGAAGATGCCCTGTCCGTGCGCGTTGCTGGCTTGAACACGAGGCACGGACAAGTGTCCATGCACATGAATGAAGTGGGGGGGAATTTGTCGTGAAGCTACGAGGGTCATGGATTCCCGCCGTTCTCGCGGGTCCGACAGCGAGGGTGGGACTCTCAGTACGCAAGTGAACGTGATATGCAACTCCTGTCTCCGGTTTGCCCCAAACACGGCGCTTTTTTCTTTTTCTTTTTTTGGCAGATTGTCTGTCGGGAACCAACAGGCTACGTGGGGATGCCATTCGCAGGGGGAAGAGATCACAACCTGAAAGCATGCTTCTTCCAGGAGTAAATACTGTGCTTACAGTTGCGGTGACACTGCACAGGCACAGTCGCACAATGGCAACTTCCGTTTCTATTTGAAATATTGGAAGGATTGTTTTACATTGTTGATTTGTATTTGCACTTTTCTACTAGTTTCTCATGCGTAGTACTGTTTTTTAGGCTGTATTCGCATTTTTGTTCATGTTTATGTCATGTAGCATATGTTGTATATTAGGGTTCCCATGTAGCGCCCCCCTGTGACATTGCCAAAAGGGGGGCGCTATTGGGGGCCGGGAGCGCCATTGTGTTAAGGGGGGTACTGGCTTTCGGTGCCAGCGACGAAGTCGCAGCAGCGAGTCGCGGGCGCTGGGGCCTGTCGCAGTGAAATAAAGTGCTACGGGAACTGTGACAAACCGTTCAGGTGTTAGCTGTACCTAGGCAGGGGTCGCCAACAGGGGTCGCTAAACCGCGCTCCCCTGCACTAGTTTGAGGTCCCACTGTGCAGCAAAGTTGCATAAAGTACGATAAGGGTGGGTGGGGTGGGGGGGGTGGGGTTATACACGCTATATAGGGAGCCCTACTGTATTGCAGTTTCCAATCATTGCATTTTCTACATATCATTACACTCCTTGTGTTTTATCTATTTTTCTATTGCAAAAGCAGGAGCGAAAAGTGCAAAGCTATCTCAAGTCGTCGGATGCTATTACTCCCTGCATCCCCTGCAAGCTGAAGACTTGAATATGCCATGTGATGATGATTCACAACATACCACGAGTTTGCAAGGCTGCATCCAATGCTACAAATGCTACACATGGTTCCAGTCGTCACAGGGTCCAGAATCTCTGAATCAAAGTGTTCCAGAAGAATAAAAATAAAAACTGTGTCTTCTCGCTCCTTTACCCAGGATGACTAACAGGTGAATACAACTTCCATGTCAAGTTTCCACCAGGCACTTTGCGCAAAAGACGTCGCAGAGGGCGGCCGTTCACCACAGTGCTTCAACCTTCGTTCAACGTGGTGCACACAAGTCGCACAACCTGATGGAATCTTTTACTTTGCAGGCTATCCCCCCCTGTCTGGTCCATTTTCCTATGCCGAAGATGAGCATGCCCCTGGACAAAAGCATTTTCGAGGTTCTGCACTCGTCACGCTGTACTGGAGTCGACCGCCGTTTCACAGTTTGGGTGCTTCCTGGCTCTGGGCGTGATGCCGACGTCCAGGTAAATGCCCATTCCTTTGCGATGCACTCATGTGATTCCTGTACGACCCCCCTGGCCTGTGTGGCTCATCCGTGGGCAACCCATTGGCGCCCACTAAGGTTTGGGGCTGCGAATCTTGGGGCGAAGTGCCAGCGTCACGGGCGTCACTTGTGTAACGGGCGTCGTGCGCTCCCTTCCCCCGTTCTTCCACCGCCCTCAAGCCACCCTGGCCCCGTTCAGCTTGGTCGGCTGATGCGCGAAGGCGGCCCTGAGGTTGGGCGCGCTGAGAAAGGCGTCGACCTTGCCGAGGAACTTCTTGGCCGCCTCCTTTCTGGTCATGGCCGCGCGGAGCGACGACTTGACATCCCGCCTCAGGGATTCGCCGATATCCCTCAGCCGGGACGCAACTGACGGATTCACCTGGTGCACGTTGTGCGGAACGTGTTAGAACGATGTGTGCGGGGGAGCAGCTCTGCAGGCGTTTGTACCGTACAAACGCATCGTCACCTTCACAGCCACAGCCAACGTCACCACCATCAACGGGACGCCTTCCTTCGCTCTTCTCGTCCCCAGTGTGCTTCTCTCTGCGCTCTTTGCGTTCGATTTGTGTGACAGCAGCCCAGCAACAGAATCTAGATACATTGTGAGGATAATGATGTCCATGCACTGTGTTTACCAAGCACACAGGCCGCTGAGGGAGATTCATCAGAACTGTTTGAATCCCCTCTGCAACAGAGAAATGGGCAGTGAAAATTATTACCTTTTGCCTGTGTGCACAGTTTGATACGCTTGTTATTGTAGAACTGAATAGAAACTGGCACGACGCCCAACTTAGCTAATCTTTGTTCCACAATACTTAACACAAACCTGCTGTGCTTGCCACGATTTTTCACAGATGCTGGAGATGTCCATGGCTCGTTTAAGAAGGCCTACACCTGTCTGCAAGTAGACGAGACAGTGGGGCTCAGGGAACAATGCATTCAGTATGGTCAAAAGTGCAACTTGCACTCAGCAATGTCAAGGATCGCCATGATCACCACCCCATCAGGCAGTCACAACCGAAAGTATCCTTAAGTAATATTCAGCATAGTCATTAATTTTGCTACCTCTTTGTTGTGAAGACATGACAGAGCGCCCTATTGAGCAATAGGCGATACCCTTTCCACCCATTAGGTAAGGTGGGATTGAAGATTGTGCCCACTGCAGGCAAGGTCGTGCAGCAATATAGCTGGATCAGATGTTGGCACAGGCCACAAAACTGCATAAGAAACGATCTCCACTTCCATGGCTTGGAGAATGGAATTGGTGTTGCACTAACTGCCAGGCGCTGGTCGTGAATTCATTCCACATCCTGGATTGCATCTGTGAATACTGTGAAAACAGCTGGTGCAATAGGGTTACAGAATCTTGGGACTGCGCATGTGTGCATCTGTGGGAGGGCATGGGGGAGGCCAGGAAAAGCCGTGGGCCCACATGGTGCCATATGGGACAGATTCTGTAATCCTAGTGGTGGCTGCCACATCAGCTAACAAGTGGACAGGACCCTTCACCTGTACATCCTTGTCAGCTGTCTTCACAACACCCATTATGATCCACTTGACGAGTTGCAAGAAGCCCTCCCAGGATTCCTCTGTGTGTCCTGCGTGTGTATCTGGGAATCGGTTGTCACCCATTGATTGGGTATGTCTTGGCATCAATGTGCTCAACATCTGTAGACCACTCTCTTCCATTCCGGTTTCTAAAGTGTGGAACACAACCAGCATTTCGTTTAGGATTTTCACCTGACTCTTTACTGGGTTCAGCTTTCAGCATGCACATGAAAATCCATGGGGCAACAGAAACTGCACTTGTGTTAACAAATGACTGGTTCCACATGGAGTTTTCAGCAGATTTTCCAGCGACGGTTGTGGGGCTGTCCTGGCATTGCCAGACAGATACATAGGTAGTAAACAATCACATGATGAAAGCAGTCAGTGCAGTACAAGTTAGCATTTTTCACACCACAACACACCTTCCAGTTGCGGAGCTGGTGCAGGTGGCCTTGCAGACATGGTTTGTGGAGTTCCTGGTGTAGGGATTTGCAAGTTGCAGGGTTGAGTTTGTGTGGGGACTGCTGCAGGAGGAGGTGCCTCAGGTGCTGTACTGACAGCTTTGCCCTCACTGTGCTGTGATTCGTTCATGGGGACAATCAGAGTTGCTGGTGGCCTATGTTGAACAGCAGGAGGCTCCACAACCTCGCACGCAAGTGGACGTTGGCAGGCAAGGGCCTCATCTGAACCTTGAACCTTCTCTCCTATCTTGGACAGCTGGCGCAAACAGCCAAACCAACTGTTCAGCAGCACGTTTTTAGTGTGCACAGCGCCACTCGCATGGTGATAAATTGGTTGTTGGCACATTGAGTGGTACGTCAAGTTGCCACTGCTAACAAGAGTTGCCCAGTCACCATCCAGAGCTTTTCATCCAGCCACATACTATCGCTGAACACTTGTACGTATCTTCACAAGCAGGTCTGTAAAACTCTGCAAATTACACAAGATATATGAGATATCATACTTGATGACATAGAAAACACAGGAGCTATTAGGGGATGCAGGGTGCCATGGGATGCATGGGATATCATAAAGATATTACAAGAGACGTAGTATACTATTGAGATGACACCAAATGGGATTATAGGAATTACTTCCTCCATCCGAGATTAATAGTCCTCTATGACTTTGGGGCATTATTTCTCCATCATACCCACACCCGTTTCAATGAAATTTCAGCTACAGTTGTGAGTTTGGAGTAAACCACCAAAATTTCAAGTCAATCCATTAAGTATATAGGATTTGGCACTACTTTGTATCAAGGGTCTTTTTACCTAGTAAACCTCGAAATTTAGAGTCAAAAATGACCAAAATTTACTTTTCACCTTACGCTCACAACGTTGTGCCTCACTTTTTCTTCCTGAATATTGATAGCTAAGTGTTTTTTGGGATGCAATCTTTCTTTCTTGAACTGTTTTGAAATTTTGAGGCCGTCCTTGTTACGAATTTCGTCTTTCAAATAGACGACAATTTATCTGGGACGGAGGAAGTATTATAGAGGAATAATTGGAATTACAGGATGCCATTGAGACGACACCACCGATGCTGGCAATTTTATGCCATTTTCTTTCAAAATACAATGCAGGAATGCTTCATTTATCCATCCTCTTGTAGTTGTTTTGCAAAGAAATCTATGCAGCCCCAAAGCGTTGGTGTGATTCCAGCCCGCTTTTCTATGTGTATCCACAGACCGTTTCATGTGTTTTCAGCCTGCCTTGGGGTTTTAGACTCCAAGTTGTAGAAAATGGGCAGCAACAACCAGGACCATTTTCAACGCGTCCCCAACTTGGAATCTCAGGCACAAAGAGGGGCCAACTCTCTGCACCAAGTGTTTGGGAGTGGAGGTACTGCCAGTGTCAGCGAGTCGAAATTTCTCATGTGCAATCACATGCCATGGATGCGACAGCTGCTTTGTCGGCAGGATTTCAAAAACAGGCACAAGAGGTGCACAGCCATTGTGTGCAAGGCGAGCAACAATATGATGAGTTGACGAACGTCGCCTGCCTGCATTTGTGCAGACCCTGCCAGATGGATCCACAGGGGCGTGCATGCATACCTCTGCAAGGTAGAAATTTCTGAGGTGTGGGAAATTAATCCAGGTGAACGCTCCCCGCACTCTCAGTGCCTGCAAGTCCCACACCCGCGCACCAAGGGCTTCGTCCTCATATGTACCTAGTTTGGTTAACTGCAACACCAGATACCATGCGCAGTCAGCACAAGTTCCTCAACAAATTTCCCAGTAAACCCTTGTGTATCTCACGTTCTGCATTGCAGAATCAACAGACATTTCCATGCATGGGATACAGCAACACATGTCTTACAGCCCTGCTTGGTTTATCTACCATTGCCATCAACCATGCATAGCTGCCATAGAGTGAAACCAGACCTATTGCGCATTCAGTGTTCATGGCCCCAGTTGGCACCATATTCTGAATCCACTGCTTAATTGTGTCCAAAGTGCACAAAAGGAAAAAAGGTCCTTGCACCAGGGGATGAGATGATGGTCACAGCAGGATCCAGTCAATCAAGTCTATGTATGTCCATGGCACCATTTGTGTGCTGAACACCAGTGACTTGTAGTGACAATTGCAATAACTGATAACTCAAGCAAGACTGGTACGGAAATGAAACCTGGAGGTGGCGAAAGTGAATGTGCAGTAACGCAGTAACACGATACCCTCTTGATAAGAGGCACAATTCCAAGCTCATTTGGAAACCCTGAATGCTGCAGGCCATGCAGGATCACTAAAGATAGAAATATGGAGACAACTGGAGGGATTTTCCTGTCATATATATTGAAAAACAAGATATGCCATGCAGTGTTTGCAATCAAGAAGGGAGGATCCTGCTTAACAAGGGCAAAACAACATAATGGCAGAAATGCTGAAAACATGCTGTGGTGCATATCACAGCAAGAAACACAAAATGCCAGTCCTCATTCTACTCCACTCAATGGCCACAAGCATGCTGCAAGACATGGCTGAAGATTGAGATGCGTACCACACCACCAGCGTGGAATATAACGTCCCATTTTAACATCTTCTTGTTCTTGCTCCTCCTGTGCCTGATTCCCTTGTAGACGCTTTGATAACGGCCAAACAGCCTCTTGGGCAACTGTGGGGCCGCCAATTGCTCCTCTGCTGTTGGGGTCACTATACCCAATCGATTGCCTATCTCCACCAGAGATGACAGCTCATCTCTGCAAGCAAAACACTCCCCACTATGAAACCAATGTTCCAGTGCCATCCTGTACACTGAGGAACTGAGGTACCACATTAGGGTACTACCTGCATAATTTTACTGCACCGATTCACACTGTGACAAATGCATCTGTGTGGAATTTGAAATCTACGCTGGATGGACTGGTGAATGCTAACCCACATGGTGAAGAGCTAATCATCAAATGGCAGCAACAGAATTGGAACATGGAAATCGCAAAGCCCACATCCAGCCCTCACCCCGCCAATATTCTCGACGTGTACTTTGGTTTGGACTCTGTGCGCAGAAGCCGCCCTGCCTGGCTGTGTGGTGCTTCGAAATCTCTACACCACTGGGGCATCTGCTGGTAGCCATTCCTAAGACCTTGTTGACTGTCAGATTGTGGCATGAGCACTGTGTCGGCTTGAAGGTCACTACGCCTGTCACCTCCTTGCCCTGGTGTGTAGTGCTGCATATCTGGAGAGCTTGCCGCACGACTGCCAGAGTTGCTGCGCCTGAACTTGTGCCTTTGGCATGTTTCCGTAGACCTGGAATCAGGGGCTGTGCTGCATGAGAGCTTGGCGCCCTGTGGACTTGACGATCGCTCCTTGAGCTCTGTGGCAACGAAATCGTACAAGCTGTTGAAAGGCAGCCATTGTTGCTGTGTCGCACATTTATTGTGAAGTGTCTGAGTATGTCATTTGCTATGTCATGTGATTTTATGGCCTAAACATCGCCTTTGCTGGACAAGGAACGTCACAAGACAACTGGTGAAGGCAGCTGGGGAGGAAAGAAAATGATTTTTTACGAAGGCAAGCATCAGTTGTTCAGAGTGTATTACTGGGCAGAGTACAATGATTTGTTGCATGAAGACACCTGAATTCGACCAAGAATTTCATGGGTGCCCTGCAACCTACCCCCCAAATTTCCTTCACTCATGCTCAGAGATTTGTCAGATGCTGCGGACGCCAACTCTCTCAGTGCAGTCCATGGCGAACCCGGCTCTAAGGCACCTGTATTTGGCGACCTCTTGCGATTGGCCAACGTCCACGATCCTCTTCCCAAGGGCAGAAAAGTCGTAGTATGAAGGCCGTTCAACGTCAGAGAATTCTTGCAGGGAGCGTCGACGGCCGAAGGAGAACCGTGATCTTCTGTCAAGGATAGCAACTAAAATGTGAGCACAGGAAGAACGGGCCTGCATTCCTGGCGACTGAGCAAATTTATAGACCATAGGGCCAATAATGTGGCACCAATAACATACATCTGGGGAACCTGTGCAACCTGGCCATACAGTGCTGTGTCGGGCTTCCAAACCGATTTGAAAATAGCTCAGATTGGCGTAAAGTGGGCCCAAGCAAAGCGGCTTAACAGTGATCCTGTCCGCGCATCAGTGGGCTAACAGGATCGCCCTGCGCGCCGATGAAAGGTGTATAACGGCCTTGCAGAATGCAGACGCGCGTGTGCAGACCGGCACGTACTTCTGTCGTACAGCAGTGCCGTTTCAGGGGCCCACCAACAGGGCCGATGGGAATCAGTTCGCGACACTTTCAGGCCAGATCCATGCCGCAAATCGACTGCCCGATTCGCTCTGCCGCCCCCGACGGAGCGTCCATCGCCTAATGTCCCAATCCAAGCAGCAATGCGCCACCGTCGACGAGCATAACGGCCACTCGTCCGGCCACACGATGTTCAGATTGCCGAATCGTCTGCCCTGTCCATTTTCGCCAGTCCAGCGCCATGCCCTTCCGTAGCAACCGCCGTGCGCGATCGTGCCAGCGACCCCTGCAAGTCTCACCGTGGGACTCCCTCGATGCGATCATGCCGTCCACGCCAGCGGCGCGCAGCAGCAGCTCGAATGCCGCCATCGCGGGGTGGGCGCCCGGGCTGGCAGCGACCTTTATGGACGGCCCGGTCCACGACCCTGGGCCGTGAGCGCGTCGAGGCGGACAGGCGACGAGGGGGAGCAGCGCTGGCGCTGTCCTGTGGCGGGCGCAGTTGGCGGGCGGGGCGCGCCGCCCCCTTTCAAGTCCGAACGCGCGAGGAGCGGGCCCCACAGAAACTCCCGCCAAAACTGAGGCGACGCGGAAGGGGCGGTGGGCCCCAAGGCACAGTTGTGGCGGGGTTCGCTTGGGATGATCGAAAACTGGCGGCGCTGGTCCAGATTTTTGTTTCCTGGAGTGGATTGAATCGGCTTGGGACGGCGGCCGTTGAGAGCGAGGCCACCAACGTCATTGGGACATTATGGGGAATTTAGGAACTTCACGTGAGCAGTGGAGATCAGTTCGAGGGTCGGGCTGCACTCGGATAGAACAGTCCGACGAGTCTGTCTCGCGGTGCAGTGTCCCGCGGTGTGTCGCATGGCTGGTGGGCAATTGCCCACCTTCCTGCAAGAAGCGATCCACCGTGGGCCCCTGAACGTCTTCCAGCGAGAGCGCCCTTTAGCCGTGGGGTCGTCCCCATCGCGTTGCCACTATTATGCATCAAATCTTCACACGAGGATTTGCAGCGAACACTTGCACGACTTGGCCCATTTTTAGCTTTGGTTCACTTGCAGCGCACCAAATCGGCAAATTGACAGCACGCTCTTAAATACCATGTGTGGTAACACGGTATTACTCCTTTACAACAAATTTAGTTGTTAAGAGAAGACACTTTCTTGAATTTGCACGCTTAGTGTCAAACGGACGCTACGCTCAGCCCCTCCCCCCCCAGCCTCCTGTTAGCATCAATCGTTGTTTCAATGGCAGGATGGCTTAGCAACATCACCCAACATTGCAATACAACTTGAAGAAGATATATGGGGAAAATGCAGCCAAAGTTTAGGGAATGGAATGGGGTGAAAAATGAAACGCTAAAACCCATTATAGGCGCTGGGAGCAGCCCAAATGTTGCTGATTCATCCAATTTAAGGACTTTTTCGAAATTCAATAGTTGAGCGAGGTTTTGGAACATTTCATGAGCTGTTTCTCCCTGATTAGCTGCGTTTTGTCCATCTGGTGGGTCAATACAAACCCACAAGCAGAAGTTGCAGTCAACAGGCCCCAACCTTGTTTTGATTTAGTGCAATTACCCCATCTCTTTGCGTCCATGGCCTCACCCCCCAGCGTCCATTTGACGCCAAGCGTATAAACTTCAAATACTGTCTTCCCAAAAGAAGGACTCCACTTGAAATGTATACAGTGGCAACTGGCCAGTTTACTAGCAGCCCTCCAGGCCTGCTGCTCGTGGCATTTTCCCTTCGCATGCCCTAGGTCCATAGATTAATGCACGCGTTACTGTGGGATCGTGCGGTTAGAAGGGGCACGAACAAAGAGATTCTAACCAACAATAGGCGGGGAGTTTTCGCCTGAAACGTGCATGGTCATTTCCTTGTTGAAGGGGACGGCTTTCGCCCAGCTCTCGGTAAACATCGGTGGCGAGCAGCTTACAGGCGTGGCTGCTAGACACGGCGCAGCCACGATTTCGGATAATTCCGACGTGCGTTTCTGCGAAAACACAGCAACAACAACACAACGTTACTGATCACTGTGAACAGCATTTGTACATCACAAAGGTTATTGCCGTGTAGGACATCAAGAGCGCATGGAATCGAATCAATGGTCGACTGTGCTCGGCGGGCGGCTGCAGTTGTGCTCCTGCAGGTCCTGCAAGTCCGGACATGCTCGATAGATTTGACGCTGTGGTGGATAAGCTGGCAGGCCCCCATAGTGCGCCCTCCATCACGGCGACGAACGTCATAGCCGCCTGTGCGGTCACGTTTGGACAGCCACGGCCGTAATGCACTGTGCGCCGAACAGCGCGGGCGGCCTCAACTGGACGAAAGGTGGATGAGCCGACGTTGTGTTGTTTCTGCAAGCCTGCAGAAACTGCGCTGTCGACGTCGACAAATCGAGCCAACACGCGATCAGGACCAGACGGAGTTGATGGTGACGGCAGACACACGGAAGCCTTGCGGCAGAGAAGCTTACGCGGGCTGTTCGCCTCACCCGAGCTGTTCTATTCAGGTGAATATTCCATGTATTACAAAGGAGAATCCATGATAGGGGCTTTCCTGATGAATGTGCAACTATACCCCGCGTTGCTGTCAGAGTGTCAATGCAGTCATGGACAGAGGAGGGCAGAGGAGAGAGGGCGCTGAGGCTGTGAAGAGATCGCCCAGGAAGCCATCCTCAATGATTGTGGACGGCCCTTCCTCTGGTGCTTCCGTTTTCCTTGGCCGCGAAATGCTCCCGCGTAGACAACCTCGCATTCCAACACTGATGGGGGCCAGCGTGGCCGATCAGATATGGCACAATTAATCTTGAATATATCCAAGTACCCCACTCCTTCCTTCCTTCCTTCCTTCCCTTCCGCCTCCAATTCCCTCTCACGCGCTGCCTGGCAGCAACTTTCAAGCCCTGAAATGGCTCTGCCGATTCCATCCTGGCTGTGGTGTGCCGATGGGCTCACTCACCCTGCTGTTCTTGCTGGCCTTGCTGCACCTGCTGAACCTCCTGTCCCTGTTGGTCTTGCTGGACCTGCTGGATCTGCGGAACCTGCTGGCCCTGCTGGCCCTCTTGGCTGTTGGGCACCGCGGGGTCCAACACTGTGCCAAATTTCATGAGGAGTTTCTGCGCCGCTTCCTTCCGGACGCGGGACACATCCACACATATCTGGGCTTCTCGCTTCATCGCCTCTCCAATGATCAACACGTCCATTGCTCTGTCGTACCGCTCTTGGGCGCCCTGCACAACAAAATCCAGTTCTTGTCAAAACCCCCAGGTTGGGACAACGTGCTTTCCCCTTGGAAAGCACCTGAGCCTGAATATCTGCTTGCCATACTTTTTCATACTCATAAGGTTTTCTTTGTATTGAGGAAACAGTTCTTCACACAGGGCATCCTATACAGAATGCAAACAAACGCTGGAACACTTCTTGCTGTGCTAATGTTAGCCAGCAGCCCAAGCACCAAGATGTAAGAGTTTGCTGCTGCAAAATGCACAGTCCAGGCCATCCATGACAGCCATGCACAGGAAGCAGATACACAACGTCCACCTCACCTGAATGTCTTTCTCTGCCGCCTTGACAACACTCTCCATCATGCGCCTCACATGTGTCAGCACTGTCTCTGGAACCACCTTCACACCCTGTGGCTCTGCTGTCGGTGAGCTACCATTGTCTGTAGCCAAGTGCAGAGTCTCGGAAACTGCAGAACTTCCCGATTTCAACAAGGCTTTTGCCGATGGAAGCCCTGAAGAGCATGAAGATGGATTCCCATGTAAACAAAAATCGCATGTTGTGAAGATAAAATGCATCGCAGATCAGTGCCACTGCATGCGTCCCCCTCTTGGGAGCGCAGTGTGTCCCCTATCAAGTTTGCAAATGGAAGCCCCAAATCAACTTTGCAAGTACCATTCTCAGCAACCTTTGGACTTCCATTCTACTGTGCTGTGTATTTGCACAAGAACATTAGGTGCATCTTGATTCCATCTGCAGGGCTTCATTCAATGTTGCATGCATTCGATTGTCTGCCGATGGTCCATGAAAAGCGTTGATGCAATCGCCTGCAGTGGGCGAAATGCTCCATTCCATAGGTTAGTATTCCCTTCTTCAGACTCTCACTTCGATCCAACAGGACGGGGTTGGCACGTAAAGGCAGTGTTTATGGTTTACCTGAGTGGACGGAGTCCATTGGCACTATCGCTGAACTCTGTCCATTCATATGTGGATGACCCCCAAGTATCGGAATGGGTGCATGTGCACCTTCCATTGTGTGGAAGGTGGGCGATGGCATGGGTGGCATTGAGTGGTGCATCTGTTCAGCAACATTGCCTCCACCAGGCTGGCCATGGAATTGGCGGGGATCACGATTGTTCATCGATGTCACAATTGGGGCTATGACGATGTCTGATGCCTGCAGCTGCGCGTGAAGGGGCATACCCCTTGAGAGGGGATGCCTGTCACGTGAGGGCACTGGGGAGGAAAACACACAGGCAGATTGTGAGTACATGTGGCACACCAGCGCCCCAGAGGCACAAATGCAACATGATACAAAGAGGAAAGGGAAGTGGCTTCATGCATGCAGGCGTTCTCAACTGCTGCTGCTGTGCTGCTGCTGCCTTGAGAGTCAGCATGTCTCCTGAGTTGCATGTTGAGGATGCATGTGCCCCTATGCAGAGACGTGTGGCATAGTTACAGTTTCCCCCACGCTGCTACTGAGGATACAGCCACCCATCCTTCATTTGCTGCTGATCACACAGTGCACACCAGGCTATCCATTGCAACTCGTACTGTGCCCTCACCCACAGTGCACCATCACCACCCTTATGCATGAGAATTTGCTGTTTGATGCTACAATATCGCTGGCAGCTCTTTCTATCCCATCACAGGCCCGTGAACGCTTACCAGGGTCCATTGCCATCTTCTTGCTGCACTCTGGATCATCCTGGTACTGGGCAAGGAGCTCATCATTGAGTTCTGGGGGTGGCCCGTACAGTACCACATCTGGGTCCGGATCATTCTTGCCAAAGTGTGTGAGTTGTGACAACTGCCAATGCAACACAGCACACCATCAATATAATTAGATTTCGGCTGTATTCTGGCTTTGAAAACAATGCTGCGGACTGGTCAGGGAACTCAAAGGAAACGGCAGGAGGTCGCGATGCAATCAAAAGCATGCATTTCCAAAGGCATGAACGGATCACAACGCCCGGTGCAGCTTTTTTCACTCGTGGCTGCCATAATTTTGATGATGCAAATGATCATGATTCAGCATTCTTCCTGACAATTTGTATAGGTGCAGTAACGTATGATACCCACAGTCCTGCCCTGTGCAATTCGCTCTAATTCAGCAGCATCAGAATTGTGCATCCATATCAGCGTTCATGGCCGGAAACCATCCCAGCTCATGCAATCTGCAGCTCATGTAACCTGCGGCTAGTATCACTGTCAGTGCTTCTTGCAGGGCATTCATCTCCCTTGGGTCCGCCGAATATTGCAACTCACGTCACTCTGTGAGCAGCACAATTGGATGACAAGATGCCATGCGGAGAGATGCACAGGTAGTTCACCTGCTTCATGTAGATGGGCTTGAGGTGTGGAAAGTTGAGGGGAGTCTGTTCGCCCCTGAGTCGCAGTGCCTCCATGTCCCATCGCCTGGCTGCAGAGGCCTCATTGTCGTACATACCAAGCTGGACGACCTACACAATGCACAAGCAATATACAATCATGCATAATCACGCAATGCATAATCGGCGACATTGTTGTGGTGATACCTATGTACAGGGGCGGTCCCGTGCTGAGAATTTTGCAGCAATGCGCATTAAGGGACTGATCGGCAACTTTCGTCGCAGCAGCAGTGCTGTCTCCATCTGTACCCATGCTGAATAGGCGCTGCAACTTCTTCGCGCTGCAATCTCTATTGTGACCGAATTGTCACTGGCATTGCAGTTGAAGTGTCCCTTTGTTGGTGCTAAATGGACTGGCGCCTCGCATGCAGCGACCACGGGACCATGAACAATCGATTCCAAACAAACACTCTGCTTGGTTTTCACGCCCGTCATCGCCTATCAGGTGCACGGGCTGTGTTTTGTTATTGTCTGACAAACGTAATTGACGGATTTTGATGATATTGATGATGATGATGATGATGATGATTGTGAGGGCAAGTGAACGGTTAATATATAATACATGATATATGGTGTGTTTTTGATGGTGGAAAGTAAATGTGGTGGACATGGTGTTATGGTGAAAATACATGGGGACAATGGAGATGGGGAATTATTGCGGTGATTGGTATTTAGTCAATACACTCATTCTGTAATGCATCCGGCTACGGTTTTGCTTCCCGTGCCTGGGAGCGACCGTGTGCGAGTGTGTGCGAAAGAGACCGGTCAACTCGATATGGTTTCGGAGCCGGGAACGGACCCTGGGGGACCAGGTGTCCGATGGCGGCGTGGGAAACGCCGCCATCCCGTTTTTCAATCCCCGAGCGCCGCCATGGTTTTGGCGGTGCTCGGGGTGGTGGTGTTGTGGGAGGCGATGGTGGACTTGAGGTGCCGGGTGGAGGCCACAGAGTGGGATCGACATGGCTCTCTCCAAGCGGCCATGGTCGGGTGGAGGGATGGAGAATGGAGGCTCAGGGGATTGGCGTACCAACGGCCCGGGCATCCGATGGCGTGGATGCCGGGCCACGCCCCTAACCCTACCCCACTCGGGATGGGGGCTGCGACCTTTCTGTTTCCGGGGGCAGCGACCCGCCGACTGGCACAGCAGGGGCGGCCACGGATTGTGCGACGAAGGAAGCGGCGAGGAGACGATTGGAGGCGCAGGATGACGCGCGTTGAGCGGCGGGGTGGGCGAGTCGGACGGGTGCAACTGAACGAGCCATTGGCGAGCGCGGAGCCCATTGGAGCGTCATGGAGGCGATTCGATGCGGCCGGCCAGCAAGCCGTGACGATAGGCCCCCGACCGGAGGCACCGCGGCGACCGGTGGAGCTGATGGAAAGGCACAGCACGGCGATGCCCGCGGGGGATGGCGGGGACCCATCGATTCGGAGCACGGAGACGGACCCGGCGGAAGGGCGGACCCCTTACGATTCAACGGACCGGCGGAGCCAGCGCGACTCGGCGGTCTGGAGAGATCCGCACGGCTCGGCAAGTGCTACGAAGGGAGCCACGGAAAAAGCATGGAGATGGCTTACCGGCCACTGGCAAGTGATGGCCGCAGCATGGCGGCATGGCGGGTCCCTCGCGGACGACGGCGGCTCCTCTCCGTGGACGGCAGGTGGGCACGCGCGAGCGTGGGCCGACGGCGGAAAGGTGGGGTGGCGGAACCGGGGGGGGGCGACCTCGGAGGCCGGTGGGGACCAGGAGCGCGGGGGAGGGAGTGATGTCAGTGCGGGGGGCAATGCAAGCGGCGGGGGGGACGGTCAGGGGTTAGTCACCCGGGACGGGGGCGGGGGCGGCTTCTGTCCAGCCGCGCCACCTTCGGGTGGCAGCGCCCGGAGGGGCGGGGGGGGCGCGATCGATCGCGCTGTCCATTACAGCAACGGGTGTCACCAGACCCGTTTTCCTGTCAACGGGGGAAATGGTGGGGGGTGTGGGGGAGGGGGATGTGGCGCAAAAAATGCAAAAGTGGAAAAAAAATGTGGGGATTTGCTTGGTGGAAGGTCAAGGGAAGGAGAGGGGGGCTCCGGGCGAATGGAATTAAGGGGCGATTTTCGCCTTGGTGTGACTGTTATAAGGCACAAAGTACTGGACAAAGGCAGTTTTTATAAAGAAAATGAAGGTATCACCTGTATTGGGGCCAGAAATGCCAACTGTGAAGAGGAGACCTCTAAGCACCGTAGTGCCAGTCAGAACCAGCCCCAATTTCCCATCAGCCAGGAGAAGGGTGCAGTAGTTCAGAAAGGGGGGAGTCAAGACCAACTGCTAGTTATTGAGCAATTGTTGCTCATTGGTGGTGTGGAACGGAACCCTGGCCCAACCATGGACGGGGGTCGGGAATTTCTGACTACACTCACACAGGAAACCGTTACATGGATCTTTGACGCCGCAGTTTGGGGGGCCAAAGGCGAGAAGTTTAGTGACCGCGTACAGGCGTTGTTGAAGCAATTCCGGCCGGGTTCGATGCCACACCGGAGGATCGCCCATCTTGCCACAGCGATTCGTGATACGAGGGGGGAAGGGGTTACCGAGAAAACCCGCTGGGAAGAGTTGGTCAAGCAGGTCCGCGCCCTCCTCCCCCATAATGCGTTGTCACAGCAGGACCACTTGGCGCGCATGTCGCGCAAGTCACATGAGCCATGGATTGATTTCATGGACCGTTATTGTCTTTATGCGGAGACATGTAGCG
>CAJHUC010001385.1:0-15988 GCA_905146915.1 Ostreobium quekettii | reverse complement strand
TATGTATCAATTCTGTTTGGAAATTTGTGTGTCGAAGAATTTCGCCACGTGTCAGCGAAAAACTGTTGCCAGAACTTCAATTGTTGGCTTGGTTTATCTGACTTATCAATGTTTCAGTGCAATGGTTTGAATTCACGACCGTGACTTGAAATAATTGCACCAAATTACTTTAAAACGAATAGATTCAACAGATAGATTGCAGATCAAATGGATTGTTACTTGGAGGCTCACGGCCTCCATGTCGCCATTGGCTTTTTTTCAAAAAGGAGCAGAACAACATTGGAATTGGTGCTGTGGGCCATATGTTGCCGTTGTTATGATTTTTGCACCTCCCAAAAGTTCAGTTGGAGCAAAGCGGGCCTTTCCGTGTGTCTGTGGCTGACAACTATAAAACCAAACCTACTCTGAGATTCTGGTCTCTCCGGACGGAATATGGTGGGTTACATCCATTTTGATGCATATACCATACGAGCAGGGCATATGTGGACGGTGGTGCAAATTTGGATGCGGGGCGGCTACAGTACTGCACCTGCACGTGGAGTGCGAGCACATCTATTGCCCTGGAGGAACATCTTCTTCTTGAGGGTTACTAAGCATGGACCCACCTTTCCCACGGAAACACTGCACAGGCCGAAGTGTGGGTGGCCGCGAATTGACGTGGGTTGCATTAGGGTAGTGTATGTGCAACAAGGTGTTGGCCACCCAACAGTACATTATCGGTAATGAAGCTGAGTGGGGAGCAAGGGAACGGGTGGGTGGGGGTGAACGGTCGAGGGGGAGTGGAGACCGATAGGCAAGAAAAGATCATATGGAATATGTGCTTGTATGGTGGAAATGGATATGGTGAACATGCTGTTGAGAATGGTGAACTTACAAGAAGCAAAAGGGGAACCGGACTGAATATGCTCGCATCAAGGCGATGAGGTTGGCACACTCATCCTGTAATTCCTCCGGTGCGACCTTGCTTCTGTGCTTGGGAGCAACTGCGGCGTGGGGAGTTTTGAGGCTCGTAATCAACAATATGCAAGCATGCAGTCAGAGGCGACTGACCAGCACATGGGTCTGAGTTGGCACGACCAAAGAATTGTGGTACATGAAAGTGCACATGTTCGAGGTGGCTCTTGGGAATGAACTCGTTCTGTCGAGTTGATCCAAGCACTTGCAATGCACCAACCAACTTCCATCTTCATAGGAGCTTAGCAAACTACCTTGCTACTTTCTTCTCTCCAAGGAGGCACCTGTCCCTCCGGCACTGCTTTTATGCCCACAGGGAGCAACCTCCATCAAGAGGTGTCATCGAGCGTGCACAAAAACTCACTGACAATACGCATGCATGGCCTGCGTTCCATGTCCAAAGAGCAGCGTGCTCGCATCAGCTCCACAAGCCCACCAGGGTAGTCTGCAGGAACGTCGAAGTGTGGCAACCCATTTTTCTTCTTCACCCAAACGTCAGCCGCCGTGGACCCGACGCCATATGGGTACCGCTGCGCCGCGACCTTATGCATGACGGCTCCAAAACTGAAGACGTCGGAGGCAAAGCTGTGGCATCGCCCATCAAAGATCTCCGGTGCTATCCAGGGAGACGGGCATATGTGCCGCCTTACAGAAATCGCCCTCACGTCTGTGATCTCGATGGCAGAGCTGAAGTCAGCAATCCTGACCGAATTTTCGGTGTTGTCAAAAACAAGAAAACTGTGGCTGTTCACTCCCCGATGAATCACCCCCTGTACATGCACATAATCCGGGCCAAGGGCTGCCTGTTTCAGTGCGTTTATCTTCTGTGGCCACGTCAGCGACAGCGTTTGACCGTACCACTCCATGAGGTACATGTCGCTGCACTCCATGACCAGCAGGCCAGTCATGCTTGCGCCGAAGAACCTGGCGACGTATGGGAGCCTGATGGAATCTATTATGGCCACTTCTGTGAAGAGTTTTGCGAAGTACTCAAGATACAGCTGACCTCCCTTGGGAATCAGCCTCTTCACGATCACCTTTGTGTTTAATTACACAGCTTCGTGAACCTCCTGGGACACCTCCTTTCCCGAATCGATGTCGGTCTCTCTGATGATGAGCAAAGAGCGTGTGCAAGTCATATGTTCTCTCTTGACAGATTCACATTCTTCTCAGAACTCAAGACCAAAATCACAGATAGCCCTTCCATGCAGAATGAATTCCAATTTGCGGTGCAGATCGTATATGTCTGCTTCAATGCATTCAGGACGCACCGTGTCGCAGATCTGCAACTGTTGGAGGCCACATGCACACAGCAAGTCGCCTATTTTCTGGAGTACCATTTCTGTGCCTAGTAGAGCGTATTCAACACAACAAAAGGTCTTCAGATCGAACTGTGTCCTGTGGCGCTCGATCAGCTTCTGTCCCAACTACACAGTGCCTCGCAATGTGTCCTGACACCTCCTCCAGCCATCGCCTGACATGTGCCCCGGCCTACTCGGTGGCCAGTTCAGCAACTGGTCGATTGGGTGCAGCGGCCTTGCAAAGAACTCCATCATGCTTCTGTTGTACCTACAGTACGCTTGTGTGCCACACAAGACAATACTGTGGTCATCGCATGTGTTTTCTTGAACGCATTCATCCAAAATGATTGCCCATTGTTATGTCAGGAGTTGCTCCCAAGCACAGGAGTTGTTCATATTGTGTGTGTTGTGCTCACTAACTGTCATGGCATGTATGTAACCTGGATCAAGAAGTAAGCCACAAGTTGGCAGGCAATAACATCACTGCTAGACATCTTGTTGGAGCGAAAGTGCTGCTGAGCATCAAAAACTCATGTCAATCAGACCACACAGAGTCAGCAATATGTGTGCAAAACACAGTGGTACCGGGAGAATGATGAAGGCATAGTTTGCATCACACTGTGTATGACAAATAGCCTAGTTACTTTCTTTCTGCATTTTGATTGGCCAGACAGACCTCAGTTTGGCTCAGACGCTGGATCTCCTCCACAAACTGAGTCAATTTATCTTCCTACCCAACCCTTTATGTTCTCTTCAGATCGTCCTGTATGGCCTTGCAGCCTTGGCCGTTGGCTGCTAAGCAGCGTGCTGTAATTGCCAGTTTCATATCTTTGGTACACCAAACCTTGAGTGAAAATTTGTCTTTATCTATGAGCACTCGTAAGGATCCCTGTTTCTAACAAAATCGACGTAGTGCGGTTCCTAAGGGCGCTTGTTGACACTTTAAGTGGGCTTGAATATTCAAGCAGATTAATGTTCTTATAAGGGCTTGCCAGCTAACCAAAGGGGATGCCTCGAGGCGACCCCAAGGTTTGTCAACAACACTTCCTGCGTGATTTGTTGCATTGGAAAGGATACAGTGCCCTGTCGTGCACACAACACCCCCTGCATGTATCACGCTCCCCTTGGTAACACTTGATGCCCTTCCCAGCAAACATTTCCACCCGGAATGAACCAGTAGGCCTCCAACTTGTGCACCTGATGTAGACTGTAGCCGACTTCCGCGTTGAAACATAGTTAAATATACGTCTCTCGAAGTAGTTACTTATATTACTTCCTCCGTCCAAGATTAATTGTCCTCTATCACTTTGCCGCCCTACATCTCCATCACAGTTCCTTCATTTTTCCATGAAATTTCTACCAATGGTACGCATATGTTTCGGGAACAAACGGTCAAAATTTCAGGTCAATCCGTTTAGTATTGAGGATTTGGCAGTACTTTGTAGTAGGGTCCTCCCGCCAGAAACCCACCCGTTTTTCAACAAAGTCACCGAAACAGCCGTTTTCGCGATGGGGAGGAGCACGACTTTGCGGCGGCCAAATAAGACCGCCCGTGCAAAACTATCCGTGTCATTTGGACAGAAGCTTGGAGGGGTCCCTGCGAACAAGCAAAGCAACAGAAAACGTGTCTTGGTGGGCTTGATCGTGGAAGTCGTCGTGGCTTTGCTGACCTAATTCGAGATCGATTGGCCAGTTTGGGGTTGCATTCCCGGCCCAGATTTCTGGGCCGTGATCTTTTGAACTCCATCGCTGCTGTGAGAGATACTGCACAAGGCCTCCCAAGCCCCTTGAAGAGGTGCGAAGGAATGTGATGGCCATCACCCTAATCTATGGCGGACGATTGGGGGAATGGCTTGGATTGGGGGATGGCAAAGTCGACACTTGCCGCGACAATTGAAAAGGTGGAACGCGATGCGAACGGTCAGATAAATCATTTTGTGTCTCTCTGACAAGTTGAGACTATGCAGATTGGGAAGGGTTGCGGACTGCACGTACAAGTTGGCCGCTAGTGCCAATTTTGCGAGTGTGGGCCCAGCCACACACCAAGGCCTCGATTCGAAGATCAATCGAGGTGCTATGTTAGAGAAAAGCTGTAGCACAACCTTAGAACGATAGCACACACAGAGCCCAAGCTTGAGCGTGCTGGGCGTTTGCCTTTTCCGCTTGTGGCAAGTCCTTGCATCGGAGATCCGGGAGGGTAGCGATTTCTGCCATCGTCGATGCTGTGACAACGGGCTTATTCTATGGGGATCCAAACACAGTGGAGCGTGTTTGGCAAGCGCTAAACCACGAGAGGGACGCTGCCCTTCGCTGCGATGGCAGGCACAACTTTGGTTTGGTATGCCGGGGGCGGGAACGACCCAGAACCACGTGGATCTCCAACGAACGCCGAATCAGAATGCACAGTTTTGGGCCAAATCTTAGGCAATTTCAGGGGGCCGTCAAAGGTAGTGGGGTTAGGTATTTTTTTCACAAAAATTGGTAGTCAAGGGTTTTGGGACCCAATCTTTTCGATTCTGACCTTTATTAGTATTTTTGAAGCGGTTCAGGTAACGAAATTTATCTTTTAAATAGAGGACAATTATTCTTGGACGGAGGAAGTATATTATAATATAAGTGGGGCATATCATACGCCGGCGCCTTGTTAAGGCGCCGGCGTATGAGATGCCCCACGTTGGGGCCCAGCGTCTGGACGCTTGCGATTGGCTATTCCCTGCCATTTAACCTTATGGGATATGTCCCTTTCCAAGATCTTTGGCTTCAGGGGCCTGCGATTTGCCAGGCGGTGCGGACACGGCCTTGTTGCTACCAGGGCACAGAACCAGTCACAGACAAGGATCTGTTATAGCGCCCAACTGTCCAACTTTGTTACGCCAAACCCACTACCGTACACTGCTCAAACTTTCCCATCAATCCGTTCACACATGTCAGTTGTCAGCCCGCTCGACGCCACAGCCGCACATCCATTGAACAATCCAAAGCTTCCTCAATCATGGCAGCTGTCAGCAGTCCTGATTCAATCCCCGGCTGTCTACCTATCAAACGTTCCAACGTTGCTGCAATTGATAGTTGTTCGACCTGGCACTGCGTCAGCCGTCAGCGCTATTCTCGGGCGAAGCTCACACACACCGAAAACTAAGTACATCGCAGCATACGTGAAATCTACCACAATTCCTTATGCAGTAGTGCAAAATTATCCTGTTGATGAGTTTCTGCCAGGGGCGGCTCTGGGTGGGAGACCGGCGGCCATTCTGGGCTGGGGATGATTTGCTAGGCCGTTTTGGGGCCATTCAATACCGGTGTTTCTGTCACCCCTGTGCCCGAGGTCAGTTCTGGCAGCCGGGTCCAAGGGCAGCCGGTTGATCCATACAACCTGGGTTCAGGCAACGGAACCAGCCAAGCTGGCCCTTGGTTTTGGCGGGAGTTTTGGTGGCGGGTGGGAGCGATTGTTTGGGGGCGACCATTCGCGGCCCCCTCATCTTTTTCGCACCCGCCCGGCCCACCCTAATGTACGTGGTTAGCTGTGGGATGGAGAGGGAGTTGAATACGAGGAAGGGGAGCTGACTTAGGTTGGAGTCGCTATCAGAGTGGCGGTCAGGGCTATGCGAAGCGAGGGCACGTTTCAAGTGGGTCGCCAATTGGGTCTTGTATTAGTGAGGTGATAGACACCAATAAAATAGTGAGTGTAATGTCTTGTCGTGCGGGCAACACCAGGGTGCTGGGTGGGGAGGGTTTGGGGGGGGTGGGGGTTTTTGAAGGAGATCGGTAAGGCAGAATGGCGACGTCATCGGTGAATAGGCGGCCTCCCGGCGCATTGCATTCGCTTACCTCCCCATGGCGAAACGCAACAGCAAATGCCAATTCCGACGAGCAAGCAACCTTTCCTTTCGAGCTGGTGGTCAGGCAAGCGCACAACACTGCTGAACCTATGAAACCATATCAAATGGCATGCATGCGCGCTCACGACTTTGCTGAATAGTATTTTGGTCTATTGGTAATTTCCATATGCTAGTTCCTCTGTTTTTCCCAATCACAATTACTGTTAATTCATTATCACCTGCATTTTGCGACGAGCAAACGGAAGGTGCACCGTTGCTGACCATCTCGTGACCATATCTGACTGCGAGGCGTTGTGCAGCATGTGCAGATAGAATGGTCTAGTCTCTCATAGCTTGCGCCATCTTCATGCATGTGAACTTCCCAAGCGGTTCATGTGCTTATTCATCGTTAAAACAGGGTGGAGAGAAGGGGGGCAGAAACGCGGCCGCCACCCCGTGTCGGACCTGGTTTTCATGTCGTTGCCATCGCTCACGCCGCGCACATTCTCATAGCACATCGCCGCCTCCGCCGCTGACGCCAGCACTGTGGGATCGCCGCCCAGCATGGATTGCAATCTGAATGCCACGCTTGATACACTAATATCCATAACCTGGGATATGCCACCCATGTCATATTCGATATCCTGGATATGGGGCCCCTCCACATCCTACCCCATATCCAGGATATGGATTTTTTTTCCCGAGGGGCCTGAATCTGCATGTTGGTGAGGTTCTATTCGTGCAACAGTTTGCCGCATGTTCAACGTGTTGTTAAGCCCAAAACAGAAGCACTGAGTAGTACACGTGTTTTCCATGTCACTGATTCAGCCGTATCCTGTTTCCTAAGCATGGTCATAACTACGCGACCTCGCTCTAACTTGTCCATGCCCTTCTCGAGCGATCGTGGCCATTCACACACATTGGTTTGCAACAAATGTAGTAGTCTTGTCGTTGGACTTGTACGTATTTTGACCTGCCCAGAACTTGGGCTGGATCACCGTTCCCGTGCAGACAACGCGCTGCAACAGTCATGACAACTGCGTCGCTTAGTTGAGCCTTCAGTCGAGGGGTGCAGGAATATCTTTCACCGATAGCAGCGGGTTCATTAGTCCGGCATTCCCAGAGACACGCATCCCACGCTTCCGCACAACCAGTCACATTGGTTCCTCCCGACCACTGCGGCGCAAAGCCGCGGCCCGTTCTGCCGTGCGACAAAATGCTGGCTATCACGGATTGACTGTTTCAGGCGTCACACGAGTGCTCGTTTGCTGGCGTCATCATGACGACGCCAGCAGCTCGCATCTCCACAGGAACACTCACTGCCATTCTCGCATCAGATGTGGTCATGAGACTGCTCGCCACACTTCAAACGTCTCTGCTGTCGTCCGCACCCATGGTTAAACCAACGGCGAACGTGGTGTGTGTCAATGCCATATGTGGGGGCAATAGCTCACCCCCGGACCCTCCACCACCAACTTGTGGAATGAACGCCCATTCATGACCTGTCAACGAGCCAAGCCCTCCCCAATCCTTCTGTCATCTTTCGCAAAAAGCACTGCCCCTTCGAGCATGAGGGGCCGTGTCAAACTCATCTCTCTGGATGAAGCGGTGGCCAAGACGCAATGGCTGCAAGGCACTTGGAGTGCTTGGATTCGACATGGCGACGCAAGTGCAGCTCCGTTAGGAGAAGGTGCAAGTTGCCCCACACACTGAGGCGGCTTCTCAGCGTCCTCATCCCCGTCATGGCGATCGGTCCAGATACCCTTCTCGTCAATCACCACCGCCCAGCTTCTTTTTGCCAGCTCGCGCTCGTGCCAGCTCGTGCTTGCTTCTTTTTGCCAGCTCGTGATGCCCCCCAGCTGGCGTACTGCGCCGCTGATATTCCTTTCTGAGCACAGCAAACACCAACAAAGTATGAAAATACGATAAAATATGACAAAATATGACAAAACGACTGTGAGCGCTACCCAGCGAGGTGGACACCGTGATGGCACAATGTCAAACCGCGCGCTGCCATGTCGTGCATCGACAGGCTTGCCTTGTCTCCAGAAACCAAGGGGGCTCGCATGCATACTTACACCCCTTTGGCATGTGATCTGCAATATTTGGGACACAGTCTGCTTGCTTATAACGAGGCCGTGGCTTTCAGCGTTTGAAGCCAGTCGGCTGTGTTCGTAGTCGCTCAATAGAGTCTGGACGTCCAACACCACAGTTTCAAACACAGCTGGGATGTCTAGTTCTTTGCCTGATCGCCGACGTTCACAGATCTGGATCTGTGGGTGGGTGAGTGTCTGTCTGTCCTATATAAGATAGCAGACGCAAAACATAACTCAGCAACCAACAGGAGCTGGCAAGGCATGCCGTTGGCTCATCATGAAACACTCTGATTTGTGCGCATGCAATTTGCCGCTGGTATCCTTCAGTGCCAAATATTGTGACCAGCACAATAAAGCCACACGGCACAACAGGCTATGCAGCCTGTGGGGAGCCACATGTATGCGATTGTCTCATCATTTCAACGAAGAATTCATTTACTCGAACGGATGCTCAGGCGTTGATAAGGTCAATGGAGTACAAACAACCCCACCTTGTTTGGTACGTCTGTGCGTGCCCCATGCTTCAGCAGCAGCTCCGCAGTGCTTCGGTGGCCAAATCTTCTTGCTTCTGAAAGGGGTGTGTTGCCACCCTGCACAGTACATCACATTTCTCAAGACCAAGGCGTGAGTCTGGCGCAAGATTGCACTGGGCCCGTTGGCACTACCGGCAATGAGGTAAGCAGAACTCAACACAGGTTGGACACATTGGCATTCCATTATCAATGCACCAGTTGCTTGGAATAACCGAAGGTTAATGGGTCTCATGCAACGCAATTGACACATTCCAGAAAATGAGATCCATCAACAATTCTGCAGTTGAGGCCTCTAAAACAGAATTGCCACCACAACTGCACGACTGCTGGTAAAAAGCCTCAGCTGGACATAACAGGAGCAGAGACATGTTTTGGAAGCACACTTCGTCGATACTGTCCAAAGCGGGAAAGCAGCAACTCCACTGTGGTGTCATGCCCCCTCGCCGATGCACTCGAAAGGGCCGTGCGTCCGAGCTGTGAACTGATTACAACAGTCAGAACACAGCCGCAACATACACCTTGCCCGACATGAGCTGGCATGCTTTGGCAACTGGGCATGGCTGTTGGCAGGACAACCGTGCTGCATTCGTCGCCCACCAATCATATCAGGTCCAGCCTTACTATATCAGATTTAATGACATCATGTTGGAATGGTCCAGCACACCACATCGTACAGCAAAAGTGCACGATGCAATCCCGTGTGATTGTACTAGTCACCAATGAAGCACTCAATAGCACCGGGAGCTCAACCCCTGGGCCAATTTTCAGTCCCGCACATCACCGCGCGCCCTCCACCAGTTGACAATCGTACTGAAAAACCGTTGAAACGGCCCCAACAGCACATAGGATCCTGTTGCGGCACTTTGGCAATGAAATACATTTGTTGCACCATCAAGCACAGGAGTTTGCATGCAATGTCACACAAATTATGTGGCTTTTGATGCAAGGTAAATCAACAGAAGCTGACCACAATGATTCCCCAGGTGTTTCACAGAAATTGAACACCTCAATTTCACATCTGGACTCAAGCTAATTCATCTTTAAGCCACATGCAATGTCTTCAACATCGTATTTGTGGAGAGCCAATAAGATGGAGGATCATGCCGCCCAGAATATTTTTGGGTATAGCCTAAGTTAAACCACCATTTGGACCTTTCAAACCATGGCAGCATCACATTCTATATTCGTATTACCATACCAGACTCGTCTTAAACTTCCAGCATACCTATACGCAGGAAACGATAGCACAAATGCTCCGCAATGAGGGTCATGCTTAGCGTCAATTCGACGTTGAGCTCAGGCACCCCCTTCCCCCACCCCTGCCACCCCAACCCCTTAGCGTCAATCCTTATGTCAATGCAAGGATGACCCAGTAACATTGCTTGACTATGGTACACAACTTTTAGGTGTTTTTGAGGACAAAGAACAGTCGAACTTTGCTGATTTCAGTGGGTTGAAAATGGGATTCTAAATGCCATTATGGCCAAGGTGGGCAGCTTCAATGGCCTCAAATCAATCCATTCCAAGGCATTCTTTGCAGATCAAACACTTGCAAGTGGTGAGGAACAATTCACGGGTTGTTTGCTGTTTGTCAATGGCGTTTTTGCGCACCCTCCCTGCTTATGTCGATTTTGTGGCAATTACATAATCGCTTAGCATGACAGGTCCCCGCCCCTCCCCAACGTCAATCTGACACTAAGCATAATAAAATCGACCTGGTGCATTCCATTGTATGCATCTTGTCCATCAACAGCATACATGATGTGAATGATGCTTATTGTTGGCCTTTGTTCCTTATGCCACAATGCCGCAATCGCCTAATGCTGGAAAGAAAAGAAGACGCGCAGCCCAAGAAAGGTCCATTACAGTATATCTAACATACATAGCTGCTCTTGAGCCCTAATGAGTTTCGATGGGTGCAACATCGAGTACAGTACATTATGCACTGCCACTCATATATCTGTTCAAAGTGGCCGGCTGCGGCCTGTGGTAACTTTGCAATATGCACAGTCTTACTTCTAAAGGAGATGGAAGTGCGGCACAGAATACAAGCACCTCCCCAACCCCACTCTACCCATGTTGATCATCAAATGCTTGCAAGGTGCCAAGGGCTTTGCTTGCCTGACCTGTTCAAAACTGTCATCCTGGAATCACCACCTCCTGCTGCTGCAGTGCGTGGATCAGGGAGAAATTGTGAGGACCATAGGGAACCAAGGGATACTCTCAGCGAAGAAGTTTCTCCTTACTGTATGTGAGTGTGGCAGGATTGATGTCATTCAAAAGCTGACTGATTTGGGGCACAAAATACCCATATCGTTGACAAGAGTGCAACCTCTGGCGGATGAGGGCAGTTGGATCAAAAACAGATCAGATCAGAAACGTGCGTAAATTCCAGCCTCTGCATTCAACAGCTGCGGTCTGGCGAAGCACAGCCCCAAGACCTTGACTGCCTGGCTGGCATGTTGGTCATGGGTAAAAAAAATCGTGGCGTTTGGTCAGACTTCTACCTGCCATGTGTCGTGGGACACGCTGACATCCACAGGGAATCCATACACGGTACACCTTTGGGATGTGCACAAGCATGAGCGATGGCGCTTGCCAAGTTGCAACCAGCACAAGCTTCCCGTCTAGGCCTCCAAAGGGCGCGTGCATCCTCCTGAATGAATAGGGCCCAGGCGCACGTTACATGCGCCACCTCGAGGCAGTACCCTATTAAAACAGCGCTCCGAAGTATGAATGGTTGCCAAACCCCTTGACAGCACCACACCACCATTACAGGGGGACTCGCAAACAGACAACACAACTGACAGTGCAGGGCGACACAAAAACATGTGCATGTTTTCAGATGCCAGCCCTACTGATGAGGAAGAAAGGCCACGTCAGCTCACCGTATCAGCCTGCTCTACCGATGCGCCCTTTTGCAACAGCAGCGCCACGGTGCTTGTGTCGCCATTGCGTGCAGCTTCAAGTAGGGCAGTCCTGCCATGCTACGCATCACACACAATGACAAGCAGGTCAAAGGGCTCTCGGGACCCAAACCAATAGACCAACACCAGTCTGGGTCGATGCACCTTTCAGCGAGTTTCAACAGGTGCGTTCATAGAGTGCAGTACGTTGTAGCACGGTAGCATCATGTGAATTGTGCAGCGGACATCACCGCCATCGTTGAAATCAACAATGTCAAATATTTGGGCCTATAAAAGTGCCGAAGAAAACTTTGGCCTGAGCTATGCGGTGAGGAAAAGCGCGAAGAGCACGAAAATGAGCAGCCCAGAACGGGAACCCCTAGTCCAGTGAGAAACGCTCAGTGCTTGCTTGGCAGCCCTGTCTTCACAATGGCATTGCTGATGTCCAACAGTCAATCTGTCTCAGCTGGGTACTGCACAACATAAAACTGGCATTGGTTGATGGCCTGGAGGATCACACGGTCTTTTGTGCTTGCGTGCTTCAGCATGATCGTCATTGCTGTGCTTTGCACTTGTCAGACAACCAGTGGATGAGTCCTGATGCTGCTTGAGGCAACTCAGAGTGCAGGACAAAATACAAGCACCGGCTCCTCTACTGTCAACATAACTGCCCGCAACATGCCAGGGGCATTTCCTGCGTGTCCTGTTGACAACGGTCATCCATGGAAGCACCAACCCTTCCTGCTGCAGTGGGTGGATCAGGGATAGAGGGTGAAAAACATGGGAAACAGGTCAAGTTCTCGTGAAAGGAGTTTGTGCTTGCTGCATGTGAGTGTAACAGTGTTGATGTTATTCAAACGCTGGGCCACTCAACAACTTCTATACTTTTCAGCGTCCACATTCCACACTTGCGATACGGCACAGCCAAGCGACCTTGATCTGCATGAATGGCATATTAGTCGTGGCTCAGAAACAAAACTGTGCCTATCCCGACATCCGACATGAACGTTCCGTCGTCTGCATCCACGCCTCATGCAATGGGATACAGGTAGCAGAAATTCAACGGGTCAGCACACCGATCTGTCACAATTTCGTGGCGTTCGGTCAGGCTTCTACCTGCCATGTGTCGTGGGACACGCGGACATCCACAGGGAATCCATACACGGTACACCTTTGGGATGTGCGCAAGCATGAGCGATGGTGCTTGCTAAATTGCAACCAACACAAGCTTCCAGTCTAGGCCTCCAAAGGGCACGTGCATCCTACTGAATGATGTGCCACCTCGAGGCAGTACACTATTAAAACAGCGCTCCGAAGTGTGCACGGTTGCCAAACCCCTTGACTGCACCACACCGCCATTACAGGGGGACTCGCAAACAGACAACACAACTGACAGTGCAGGCCGATACAAAAACATGTGCACGTTTTCAGATGCCAGCCCTACTGATGAGGAAGAAAGGCCACGTCAGCTCACCGTATCAGCCTGCTCTACCAATGCGCCCTTTTCCAACAGCAGCGATACGGTGCTTGTTTCGCCATTGCGTGCAGCCTCAAGTAGGGCAGTCCTGCCATGCTATGCATCACACACAATGACAAGCAGGTCAAAGGGCTCTTGGGACCCAAACCAACAGACCAACACCAGTCTGGGTCGATGCGCCTTTCAGCGAGTTTCAACAGGTGCGTTCATAGTGTGCAGTACGTTGTAGCACGCTAGCATCATGTGAATTGTGCAGCGGACATCACCGCCATCGTTCAAATCAACAATGTCAAATATTTGGGCCTACAAAAGTGCTGAAGAAAACTTTGGCCTGAGCTATGCGGTGAGGAAAAGCGCAAAGAGCACAAAAATGAGCAACCCAGAATGGGGACCCTTAGTCCAGTGAAAAACGCTCAGTGCTTGCTTGGCAGCCCTGTCTTCACAATGGCATTGCTCACGTCCAACAGTCAATCTGTCTCAGCAGGGTACTGCACAACATAAAACTGGCATTGGTTGATGGCCTGAAGGATCACACGGTCTTTTGTGCTTGCGTGCTTCAGCATGATCGTCATTGTTGTGCTTTGCACTTGCCAGACAACCAGTGGATGAGTCCTGATGCTGCTTCAGGCAACTCAAAGAGCAGGACAAAATACAAGCACCGGCTCCTCTACTGTCAACATCACTGCCCGCAACATGCCAGGGGCATTGCTTGCGTGTCCTGTTGACAACGGTCATCCATTGAAGCACCAACCCCTGCTGCTGCAGTGCGTGGACCAGGGATAGAGGGTGAGAAACATGGGAAAAAGTTCAAGTTCTCGTGAAAGGAGTTTGTGCTTGCTGCATGTGAGTGTAACAATGTTGATGTTATTCAAACGCTGGCCTACTCAGCAACTTCTGTACTTTTCAGCGTCCACATTCCACGCTTGCGATACGGCACAGCCAAGCGACCTTGATCTGCATAAATGGCATATTAGTCGTGGCTCAGAAACAAAACTGTGCCTATCCCGACATCCGACATGAACGTTCCGTCGTCTGCATCCACGCCTCGTGCAATGGGATACAGGTAGCAGAAATTCAACGGGTCAGCACACCGATCTGTCACAATTTCGTGGCGTTCGGTCAGACTTCTACCTGCCATGTGTCGTGGGACACGCTGACATCCACAGGGAATCCATACACAGTACACCTTTGGGATGTGCACAAGCATTAGCGATGGTGCTTGCAAATTTGCAACCAGCACAAGCTTCCATTCTAGGCCTCCAAAGGGCGCATGCATCCTACTGAATGAATAAGGCCCAGGTGCATGTTACATGTGCCACCTCGAGGCAGTACACTATTAAAACAGCGCTCCGAAGTATGCACGGTTGCCAAACCCCTTGACAGCACCACACCACCATTACAGGGGGACTCGCAAACAGACAACACAACTGACAGTGCAGGGCGACACAAAAACATGTGCACGTTTTCAGATGCCAGCCCTAATGATGAGGAAGAAAGGCCACGTCAGCTCACCTCATCAGCCTGCTCTACTGATGCGCCCTTTTCCAACAGCAGCGCCACGGTGCTTGTTTCGCCATTGCGTGCAGCCTCAAGTAGGGCAGTCCTGCCATGCTATGCATCATACACAATGACAAGCAGGTCAAAGGGCTCTCGTGACCTAAACCCATAGACCAACACGAGTCTGGGTCGATGCGCCTTTCAGCGAGTTTCAACAGGTGCGTTCATAGAGTGCAGTACGTTGTAGCACGGTAGCATCATGTGAATTGTGCAGCGGACATCACCGCCATCGTTCAAATCAACAATGTCAAATATTTGGGCCTACAAAAATGGCCGAAGAAAACTTTGGCCTGAGCTATGTGGTGAGGAAAAGCACGAAGAGCACAAAAATGAGCAACCCAGAACGGGGACCCCTAGTCCAGTGAAAAACGCTAAAAGCTTGCTTGGAAGCCCTGTCTTCACAATGGCATTGCTCACGTCCAACAGTCAATCTGTCTCAGCTGGGTACTGCACAACATAAAACTGGCATTGGTTGATGGCCTGAAGGATCACACGGTCTTTTGTGCTTGCGTGCTTCAGCATGATCGTCATTGTTGTGCTTTGCACTTGTCAGACAACCAGTGGATGAGTCCTGATGCTGCTTGAGGCAACTCAAAGTGCAGGACAAAATACAAGCACCGGCTCCTCTACTGTCAACATCACTGCCCGCAACATGCCAGGGGCATTGCTTGCGTGTCCTGTTGACAACGGTCATACATGGAAGCACCAACCCCTGCTGCTGCAGTGCGTGGATCAGGAATAGAGGGTGAGAAGCATGGGAAACAGGTCAAGTTCTCGTGAAAGGAGTTTGTGCTTGCTGCATGTGAGTGTAACAGTGTTGATGTTATTCAAACGCTGGGCCACTCAGCAACTTCTATACTTTTCAGCGTCCACATTCCACGCTTGCGATCCGGCACAGCCAAGCGACCTTGATCTGCATGAATGGCATATTAGTCGTGGTTCAGAAACACAACTGTGCCTATCCCAACATCCGACATGAACGTTCTGTCGTCTGCATCCACGCCTCTTGCATTGGGATACGGGTAGCAGAAATTCAACGGGTCAGCACACCGATCTGTCACAATTTCGTGGCGTTCGGTCAGACTTCTACCTGCCATGTGTCGCGGGACACGCTGACATCCACAGGGATTCCATACACGGTACACCTTTAGTATGTGCGCAAGCATGAGCGATGGTGCTTGCCAAGTTGCAACCAGCACAAGCTTCCAGTCTAGGCCTCCAAAAAGCGTGTGCATCCTACTGAATGAATAAGGCCCAGGTGCACGTTACATGTGCCACCTAGAGGCAGTACACTATTAAAACAGCACTCCGAAGTATGCACGGTTGCCAAACCCCTTGACAGCACC
>CAJHUC010001383.1:0-60764 GCA_905146915.1 Ostreobium quekettii | reverse complement strand
TCATCAGTTTTGCCGGGATTTTTGGGGATTCTTCCTGCATTCATTATTGTATTCTGCACTTCTGCTGTTTTTGCGTGAGCGAGCAGTTATGGCGGAGAGATGGGATCCATTGGCATTTATGTGGTCGGAGATGGAGCCCATCATGGAGCAGGCTATGGGCCCCGAGGGTCGCTCTTCTCTGTGGTTCTTCAATTGATACGCCGTGTGGGTATTAAAACCCATTAAGGCAATATAGGTTATATTGAGTTCCATTATTGGAACTCTAGATTATTAGAAACCGTCCCTTGTCACTGGTCTAGGGTGACTGGCTTCCCTAGACTATGTATGTAATCTCAAGCCACGTAAAGTACTAGAACATATAAATATATATATTATACCGTCTTGTAACGGGTGGTCCGGCGTGAGTCATGGTGACTCACGTGCCGTGGCGAGGTGGGTCCACGGACTTAGCGGGAAGGCGCCCACCGTAGGAGGAGCCTGTATCATTTGGTTTCGGAGCCAGGCCCCCAAGGCCTGGCCCTTCCACCCGCGCGCTCGCGTGACACACCGCGAAAGCAACCCGGCCGCCGAGCCCCGAGGCTCGGCGGGCCGAAGCCCGGGCATCCCCGCGGATGTCCGGGGAAATTCCGGGGCCATCCGGCCCCGATGCGCCCTCTCCCGGCCGTAATGGTGGGGAGAGCGGCGAGGTGCCATTCCCCGCGGAAGGCACCGGAGCCGAGGGCGGATCGCCACCCTCCGAGGCCGCAGAGCTGCGCCGCCAACTCGCCGACCTGGCGAGCATGCTGGCGGACACCAACACCCGCCTCCAGCGGATGGAGGAGGCGGCAAAAGGGGGGACCCGGCGGGAGCACCGGCGACGCGATCCTTCGGGATCGTCGGCCGAAGGCGGAGGCAGGAGGGCGCCCAAGGCGCCGAGAAAGAGCCCGAAGGGGACGGACCCTGAGGACTCGGGGAGCGACGGATCGCAGCCAGAACCCGGGGAGATCGAGGAGAGAAAAAAGGGCGGCCATGGCCAGCCCGCCCCAGTTCGAGGAGTGAAGGCGCCAGGTGAAACCTCCCAAGAAGGGAGGCACGATTCGATGCGCGAGCCCGCAGCAAGGGAGGCCCCTCCAACGGCCTCGCGGCCCACCAAAAGGGCCGCCGAATTGGTCGAGCAAGCGGCAAGTACCGGGCCCAATGAGGGGCCATTGTCCGCCGCCGCAATTTCCCAGGCCGTCGCAATTGGAACGGCCATAGCCGCGGCGATTCGAGCCAATCAAGGCCCCGAGCGCGAAGTTGTGGACCTCACCGGCGCACAAGCGGGACTGGACGAGATTGACGCCGAAATGGTCGACGATTTTCAAGTTCAAGAGTTTGGTGCGACGGGCCATTCCGCGGAGCCCGAATGGGCCGCGGAGTGGGCGGAATGGAACGCGCCTCCGGCCCCGATCCAAGGGGGCCCGGAGGTTGCTGCTTGGTACCCGGGAGCGGCCGGTCCCCAGGAGGCCTACGCGGCCTACCCGGGCTGGCCTGTCCCCGGCGATCCCGCGCCATTTCCGGCGGGGCCCGCGGAATGGAACCCGGCGCCGGCGCCTCCCATGGCGCCCGGTTTGCCGGCGAATCCCCTGGCCATGGCGCAGCCCGGCGTGCCGCCAGCGGCACCTGCGCCTCCGGGAGGACCCCAGGGAGTCGGGATCCCGGGGTCGGCCGTCGGGACGGGCCGATCGGCCAGAATTCGCGGCAAGGCGGGGCCCCCTTGCACCCGCAGCTTGGGGCACCGCCTCCGACTGCGCAGGCTGCGCAGTGGCCGTACGCCCCCCCTGCGCAGTACAGCGCAGGGGTGTACCCGACCCCTCCAGGGGGTTGGTGGCAGGCTGGGGCCCCCGCGAGCTACCGGGGGGCGTTGCTGCGAGGCGGCCCCCAGCAGGTTAGTCAGCTTTCAGAAAATTTCGAAAACCGTTCGTTAATTAATTCAAATGTTTCGAATTTAATTAATTCTTCTACGCCTCTGGTACCCCATGGGGGACAGTTGGCTGACAATGCAGGGTTACCTAGTGTGCCTATGGGGGAATACACAGTAACCCCCAGTACTCAGCCCATAGACAGACTGGGTGGCCAGAGGGCTGGTGAAACACCCACAAAAGTAATTAATGTGGGCCCTAAACCACAAAGGTGGACTGGCGAAACGCCGTTTTTGGCGTTTCAAATGGAGTTAGTACTCCATTTCAAAGCAATTGGCCTGGCAAAAGAGCAGTGGGGCCAAGTAGGCCTTACGTTCCTGGACGTAGCCCCCAGGAACACACTGCTGGCCAAAATAGCTACCGACCGCAAGGTCGCGACTACCCCCGAGGTGATGTCCGAAATGGACATCTCTTGGGAGGATTTTAGCACTGGCATGGATCAACTCTTCGGGCAGAAATGCACCGAAGATGAAATCCGCCAGGCAATCGAAAAACACACGGCCCCATATACTTCGGGACCTGACACTTTAAGTTATATCCAAATACTCGATCAGTTGTACGCGCTGTGCCGCGAACCAATAGGCAATGCCCAGAAAATCTTCCAGTTGCGGAGAGGGCTGCGCCACGACCTGTACAGGGAAACCCTCCTGACAAAGGAGGGGCTCCCTTGGTCTGACTATAATGCTCTTAGGGCATACCTGTACCAGATTGGACCCACATACGATACGCAGTGGGCCAGTCGCAAAGCACAGGGTACCACCGGGTCTAAGAACCCGCGACAGACGGGCACAAAACGTAGCCCTGACTTGCCAATTAGAAAAACCGCCTTTTTGCAATTCAAGAAGGACGGTAAGCCTGACGTGGGGCGGGATCCACAGGGATCAGTGCGCCCGTTTCCGTGGGGACGCGCACAGCAGCAGGGTGTCCCACGGGGCGGCCCGCCACCCCGTCAGCCGCCAACAGGCACGCCGGACGCATCCGGCCGACTTCCGCCGGAGGTGGATAGCGCCCTCCGACGCGCGCAGCGTTGCACACGCTGCTACAGGCCACGACCGCCTGGGCAGTCGCACACGTGCAACCCCGCCAGCCTCGGCCGACCAGCGCCGAGTTGGTCGGTGAGTCCAACCTTGCTCACTCCAAATAGTTTTGATGTTTTGAGTGATAACATTGTAGAGCAAGTGAATGAAAATAAAAACTGTGTGGAAAATGTTGAAATACAGCACTCTGACATGTCTGATGTAAACCCGAATTCTGCGAGTGACTGTCAAATCCACACACGTGCCAGCACTTCCCTGTCTTGTGCTGTGTTGTCTAGTAAACAAATGTCTTCTGCTGAGGTGACTCTGGGCACCTCATCAGAGGATGTTAATACCTTATGTGCACAATTCAAGGCTTGGGATGCTGTGCATCCCCTGGCCCGTAAGCCAGCTCAGCCTAAGGCACCTGAATCTGTACACAAACATCTTGTTTATACCCATATACCGATCCCAAAAGCACAGCATATACAGGAGACTTCTCTCCAGGCTGTGGAAGATCGGTTACTCAAAGCCACTGAGTTTAAAAAGCTTCAGGGCTTTTGTCCGTATCAATTCTCCCTTGATGCGTGCGCCAATCCCCAAGGCGATAATGCCTTGTGTCCTAGATACTGCTCCACGCATGATTCATTTCTCAAGCGTGATCTTGAGAATGAGTTTGTGTGGATGAATCCGCCCTTCAAAAGGGGTCAGGAATTTATAGATCATTATCTTAAACAAAAGCGCCTGTATCCCACCAGTGTAGGAGCCTGTATACTCCTACCAGACTGGCGTGTATATACCAAAAATCCAGCATTGCAACGTATGCAAAAATTATATACATATGCTAAGGGAAGTCGTATCTTTACTTCCCCACAAGCCGATGGAGCTCCCAGGAAAAACCTGGCGGGGACTCCTTGGCCTCTCACGGTGTACTATGATCCACCGTTGAGTAAACAAGTATATGCATCTGGTGGTAATACACCACCACGTTTTTCAGTTACCGGGCAGGTTAGTTTACAACCTGCAAGTATTCTTCTCGATACAGGCGCTACCGGCACTGCTTACATTAGTAAAGCGTGCTGTGACAGACTGGGTCTGTGCATTAAAAAGCCAGGCTCATGTTCTAATAAAGCTTCTAAGAAGCATGCCCGTGTCCTTCGTGCCCTCCAGGCACGTGATAAGGACAAACCACGGGTTGACCCCACGGAGTTCTCCGCATCTCCAGCGGTGAACTTATCTGATAATTCTCCTTCAATTATACCGAGCTCTTCTCGTGATCCCCCTCGGGATTCTCCTCCTCAGGAGACCATCCCTGAATTGTCCCCTGTCACCTTAGCAAATGGTGATACCACAACTCCTGTTGGAGTTGTTGATGTCCCTGTTCATATTCAGGGATATAAGGATACAATCAAGTGCCTTGTCCTCAATCTTATTCAGGATTTTGATTTAATCCTGGGGGACACTTGGCTTGCTAATCACCATGCGGTGATTGATTACGCCCATGACCGTGTTGGTCTCCACCATAAGGGCCGATATCTCACCCTTTCATTTCATCACGCTTCCACTCACCCCACACCCTCCTCCCTGTGCACCATGACCCAAGCAATGCGTGCTGTGCGCCATGGCGCCGACGCCTTTTTGGTCTTGGTTCGCCGGGCCGGCGACCCCGTGGGGGGGGACGAGTTTCCAGAGGCAGTTCAATCTTCTTCTGCAAATTCGTCTCCATCTACGGTACCGGGCTTAGGTCCATGTGATCCCGTGAAAGTTAAACAACTTCTGGATGAATATAAAGATCTATTTCCAGAGAGTTTACCGGGACTCCCACCTGATCGAGGAGTGGCGTTGACAATACCGCTCGTAGAGGGCGCGAAGCCTGTAAGTAGACCCGCTTTCAGATATAGTCCGCGGGAACTACAGGAAATTAAAGAACAAGTACAATACCTCCTAGAAAGGGATTTAATTACTGAAAGCACAAGTCCCTTTGGAGCGCCCGTCTTGTTTGTTCCCAAACCAAACGGAACACTCAGGATGTGTATAGACTATAGGGCCCTTAATAAAATCACAGTAAAGAATAAGTGGCCCATACCACGTGTCGACACCCTACTAGATAGTTTAAAGGGTGCCACTGTATTCTCAGCAATAGACCTTCAACAAGGGTACTATCAATTGAGAATTGACAGAAAGGATACAGCCAAAACGGCATTTGTAACGCCGTTTGGTTTATACGAATTCAAAGTACTACCGTTCGGATTGGCGAACGCGCCGGCCATATTCCAACAGGCCATGCACTCCATCTTTCGTAAGCAAATAGGAAGATGTGTACTAGTGTACCTAGATGATATCCTGGTGTACAGTAAAACGCCAGAAGAACACCTTGCCCACTTAAGGGAAGTGTTAGAAATATTGAGAAAGGAAAAACTCTATTGCCGGCTACACAAATGCCATTTTAATGAAGAGCAAATTAAATACCTGGGACACTTAGTCTCCAGAGAGGGCGTTCGGCCAGACCCAGACAAAATAGCAAAAGTGAAAGATTGGCCAGAACCGACAAATGTCCATGAGACTCGGCAATTTCTGGGTCTCTCCAATTACTTCAGAAAGTTCATTCAGGGTTACTCCAAACTCGCCCAGCCATTAACTGATCTTACAAAGAAAAATAAACCATGGCTGTGGACTGAGGCGTGTCAAGCGGCATTTGACGGATTAAAAGAGTGCTTGACCAGTGCTCCACTCCTCCGTATGCCAGACCCTGAAAAAGAATACGAGGTGGTTGCTGATGCCTCTGACACGGCGTTAGGGGCTATCCTATTGCAAGAAGGACACCCCATTGCATACGCCAGTAAGAAAATGATACCCGCCGAACTCAACTACTCACCTACAGAAAAAGAGTTGTTGGCATCAGTATTTGCCGTACAACTCTGGCGGTGCTATTTGGAAGGCAGCAGGTTCCGCCTTGTGACGGACCACTGCCCTAACACTTACTTTAAAACACAACCCACGTTGTCACGAAGGCAGGCTCGCTGGTCTGAAGCCTTTCAACAGTTCCAATTCGAATGGGAGTACCGCCCAGGGCGTGCAAACGTCGCAGATCCCCTTAGTCGACTTCCGGATCGGACTGTTCGAACGCTCGGGATGCCACATTACTTACGAGTAATGAGTGTGAGCAGCAGACCAGGACCAGATCACCAGCTCACGGAACCCGCTGGTGGTGCTTCGTCTACCTTGGTGACACGATTCAAAGATGCATATGAGAGCGCTACTGACTTGAAACCACACATCGAGACCGGTGCACTCTTGTATGATAAGGGGTTGTTGTATCGTGGGGATCGACTAGTAGTACCTGGGCATGAATTACGGAGGGAAGTGTGTGGACAAGCTCACGACTCTCCGTACTCTGGCCACTTTGGTCAGACGAAAACCATCGACCTGGTACAGCGGTATTACTGGTGGCCAGGGATGCGAAAGGACATTATAGAATATGTCCGCACCTGCGACATATGTCAAAGGTGTAACTATAGTCGCCTTAAGCCAGCTGGCTTGGCGCAACCCCTGCATATCCCAGCCTCACCATGGGAAGCAGTGAGCATGGACTTCATCATGGACCTGCCAAAAACAAAGACCGACAATAATGCGATCATCGTTTTTGTTGACCGCTTGACGAAGATGGTCAGATTGGCAGCGACTACCACAGAGGTTTCCTCCAAGGAGACCGCTGATCTCCTCATCCATAATGTCATTAGGCATCATGGGTTACCCAAGGAGTTGCTGACTGATCGCGACAGCCGGTTTACTTCTGGGTTCTTCTCTCGACTGTCAGAGAGATGGGGGATTCGGCACCTTAAGAGTACAGCCTATCATCCACAGACGGATAGTCAGACTGAGGTTATGAACCGCACTGTCGAGGATTACCTTAGGAGCTACAGTGCTACTGTACAAGACGATTGGGATCAACAACTCAGTTTAGCTGAGTTTGCCATAAATAATACTAAGAATGAGTCAACCAAAGAGACTCCATTCTTTCTAAATTATGGGCGACATGTAGTCAGCCCACTAGCATATGATATCCCAACACGTCTTGCACAGTCTGACACCACCCGTGAGGGGTGCGAGGGATACGAGGTCCCAGACCAGATCCCGGCTGTACTCAAATGACGGCTAAGGTTGCCTCTGCCCTAAAGTTGGCAAAAGAGCACCTACAACAAGCCCGAGATCGTCAAAGACGTGTAGCGGATCCGCATAGACGAGACGTCGTCTATCAAGTAGGAGATCGAGTACTCCTGCAATCAAAGAACATCTCCCTGAAACATCCAGGGACGAAAAAGCTCTTGCCAAGATGGCTTGGACCATTCCGAGTGGAGGCGAGAATTGGTGAGGTCGCCTACCGACTCGCGCTGCCGCCGAGCATGAAACGGGTTCACCCCGTATTTCATGTTTCGAAATTGGCACTATATAAAGATGGAGGTCGTGTACAACCTCCACCCCCTCCAATTGAGCTGGAGGGTGAACTCGAATACACTGTCGAGAATATTCTTGACAAACGTGTTCGACGAGTACGAAACAAACTACGTACAGAATATTTAGTAAAGTGGACTGGGTATGGTCATGAACATAACAGTTGGGAACCTGAAAGAAATATGACCAACTGTGCAGAAATATTGCAAACATTTGAGAACCAATATTCAAAGCATAATCACCCGTCAGGTGCTAGACGTAGTAAGCGTCAAAAACAAAAACGCTAAGAATTAGTTGTTGTACCTGTCATTCAGGTGATCTACCGCTGGATTCAAAATGTCGAGAGAGGCATGCGACCAGCGCGAGCACCCGCACCTGGGAGGGGCAGTGGGCCCTCAGGTCGCGGCGGACCTAGCGGCCGTGGTAGAGGAGGCCGTGATGCCCGTGGTGGTCGCGGACGCGGCTCACCTTCGGGTCCTTGATTTACCTCCGGTAGGGAGCGACAGATTTCCCCTTGGGGTGATCCCAGGGTGACACGCAGACACATATACAGAGGAGGGATTTGACTTGACAGTGTTTTGTATGTATGGCTCCTCTTGTTAATGTGTTCTGCCGACAACAAAACAGGTAAGGTATTTGTCTCAACCGGGAGACCTGCTGGACGACTCTCTGGTAGGTTCTCGCCGCGTATTTATGTGACACATTGTATACCTCCGAGGACGTCGGTCCCGGGGGAGGGACGAGTTGATATGCCGTGTGGGTATTAAAACCCATTAAGGCAATATAGGTTATATTGAGTTCCATTATTGGAACTCTAGATTATTAGAAACCGTCCCTTGTCACTAGTCTAGGGTGACTGGCTTCCCTAGACTATGTATGTAGTCTCAAGCCACGTAAAGTACTAGAACATATAAATATATATATTATACCGTCTTGTAACGGGTGGTCCGGCGTGAGTCATGGTGACTCACGTGCCGTGGCGAGGTGGGTCCACGGACTTAGCGGGAAGGCGCCCACCGTAGCATTAGCCTGTATCATCACCCTGCAGCAGTGACTTGTGTATCTGTATCCGAGGCAGCTGATGATGCACAGCTATGGCCTCAGTCCCCTCTGCATACTGGTATTTTATCCATGGAGCAGTATGCAGATCGTATCGCATCAGGGACACAGGCAGGTACGAGTACCCAGCATGACTCGCCAGATATGCGGAGTCAGTGGACATTTTCTCAGCCGCGTACACAGACATTGCCTGACCACACAGCCGTGCCGAGCACATTTCGTATCAGGCCACATGGGCCACCAGTGTATCCTGGAGAGCACGGACAGGACTGTGTGCCCTCGTCATGCATAGTTCGTATCGGGCCACGTGGGCCACCAGTATTTGCTGGAGAGCACGGACAAGACTGTGTGTCCTCGTCATTCGCAGTTCATATCCGGCCACGTGAGCCACCAGTGTTTACTGGAGAGCGAGGACAGGACTTTGTGTCCTGGCTCAGTACGGTGGATGATTATTTGGATGCAGTGGCATGTCCTGAGCAGCAGGCGATCGTCTATGTTATATTGTTGCTGGCGGGTGATGCACGAGTTTGGTGGGACGCAGAGTGTATCTCACGTGGAAATAAAAGGCCAGAGTCACTTGAGGAGTTGAAGAGGATATTGAGGGCGCAGTTTGATACCCCTATCAGAGAGAGTCGCGCCAGGACCAAGCTCCTCAAGTTGTCACAGAAAAAGGGGGAAAATTCGTGTACATACATGGCACGAACAAAATCCTTGCTATACAGGGTCCGTGGATTTGATGAGAAAACGGCCTTGCACGCATGGATTCATGGATTACGGGAGCCTTTTCGTTTTGAGGTTCTCAAGGCTGCCCCTAAGACTCTAGCCGAGGCAGAAATTTTGGTCGCATGCATGGAAGATGCGTTCAGTGGCAAGGCTGACAGCGACCAACAGAGGAAGAAAAGTAGACGAAGGAAAAATGCAGGAAAAGATGGCAGAATTGGGAGAAGAAAAGATCAAACTCCACGACATCACTATATAGACGGATCTCATAGCGGGTATGGGCAAGCTGGAAGACCACATCCCTCTCTATCGACTGGTCCACATTTCCACCCGGGATACCAGTCTAGAGAGTCTGGCCAGAGTGGATGTGGCAGAATTCAGAGGAAGCCCAGGGTGGCTGTAATGGCCACCAGCAAAGCATTACGGACCATGGCCGATCAGATGGATCGGGAGGCAGAACAGCAATCCGCCGTGTTGGATGGACGCTTCCCAGCAGTTGTGGCAGGGAGACTGTCTGGCCCCCGCTCTGGCCAGTCAGGAAAGCGTCCGGGACATCTAGTTCAGGCATGCCAGAGAGCCTGAGCAATTTGCGCGGTGTACCCCAGTAAGTGGCAACAAAAGCGCCAACAGAAGTCGAGGAAGTGGAGGCGCAGGGTGGAACGGAGGCGTCGACGCCGCAAACGCCATACTGAGGGGAAATTAGCTTCAGGGAAAGCACAGAATGTTGGGGTGCCTGAAAAGGCAGATGAGTTCCTGTCAGACATGGCGGGAGCCCCCAAGTGCTGGATTCAGAGGAGTGAAGCTCCTGTAGCACCCAATGCTGCGAGCGGATCAGGCTCGGGGTCTACAGGCCAGGATCACTTGCTCCTGATTGTGAGAGCAGTGATAAATGACACACGTGTGTCTGCACTGGTGGATTCGGGTGCCACTCGCTCGTTTGTGAGTGAGCAGTTAAAAACTCGCCCACCATTGGATTTCATAGGTGCATACTCCTCATTGGAGTTAGCCAATGGCGATACCGTAGTGTCGACCGGTATTGCACCTGATGTGCTGGTATGTATCGGACGTACGGCCAGCAGGGTGTCTTTCACTGCGGTGCCTATGATGGAGGGCATCCAGGTGATTCTCGGTCGAGATTGGTTGGACACAGTCAACCCGTTGATCGATTGGAGAACGAATTCCTTAGTACTCAGACACGGTGATGGATTGGAGGTGGTACAAGGAATTAAGGCACCTGACGTTGCCTCGTGTAACATCGTTGACCGTGGGTTGTCTGGTCTTCAGCACACTTTCCACTCTCTCAGAAAGGATGCCTCCAACCCCAATATTATGAGGGGTGATTCATACGCTCGGTTGTGTTCCCCATCGTTTTGGGAACCACCTTCATCGGTGCGCGAGTGGTCACACATGCCGGATCGTCGTATATCGACCGGTCATGACTCACCGAGGGCGGTTGAGTCTCCCCAAGGGGGGGTACCTTCAATTTTGCCAAATGAAACTTCGAATACTCTGGAAAAATCCAAAGGCGTGCACAGGAAGAAGGTCAAGGTGGCTGGACGAGTAGTCAGCCAGCCTATACGCCCTAAAATTGATTTCATCTCTATGCGCCAAGCGGCTAAAAGGGCAAACAAGAGCGACCTTCCAATGTTCCTATGTCTTTTGCGGCCTACAGTTCCGCCAAAGGAGAAAACGAAAAAGAGCAAGGCCAAGGCCGGTGTAGCAAAGGGCCAAACTGAGGGAGAGAGGCGCCGGGTTATGAAGGAAACCGGGCCTGTAAAAACCGAGGTACCGATCGCGGAAGTGATTCATAAAAAGGTGCAAGAAGCCGAACCAGCTGTCCGGGATGAATTGAAAGGAATCCTGGAGGAATATAAAGAAGTATTCCCGGACAAGCTACCCTATGGACCACCACCCAAGAGAATAGTGGACCATGAGATTGAGACGGCGTCAGGAGAACCACCACCTCACAAAAGCCCATACAGGCTGAGTGTGGCTGAGTTGGATGAGCTCAAACGCCAGATTAACAATCTCCTTGACCAGGGGTGGATTCGGCCCAGCACGAGCCCGTATGGAGCGCCAGTGCTATTCATTCCAAAGAAGGATGGCAAGTGGCGGCTCTGCATCGATTATTGGGCCTTGAATAAAATCACTACCAAGAACCGGTATCCTCTCCCGAAAGTGGATGAGCTCATGGATCGACTCCACAGAGCGTAGTATTTCACCAAAATCGATTTGGCCTCAGGATATCACCAGATACGGGTGAAGGAGGCTGATATTCACAAAACTGCCTTCGTGTCGAGATACGGTTCATTTGAGTATACGGTCATGCCCTTTGGGCTATGCAATGCGCCGGCCACATTTCAGCGCATTATGAACCATCTACTCAGAGATGGCCTTGACAATTTTGTGCTTGTATTCCTGGACGACATTTTGATATATAGTCGTACCAAGGAAGAGCATTTGCAGCACATAAAGGTGGTACTGGACAGACTTCGGTCGGAGAAGTTTTTCGGGCGACTCCCAAAGTGCGACTTCTTCAGAACCGAAGTAGAGTACCTTGGCTTCGACGTTGGGAAGGATGGTATCAAGCCGTCGCTGTCAAAGGTCAAGGCTATTCTGGATTGGCCGACGCCGGAGACCGTCACAGACGTGAGGTCTTTCTTGGGGCTCTGCAGTTTTTACAGAAAGTTCATCCGATGGTTTAGTGAGATCGCAGCCCCAATGACGGATCTCACAAAGAAGAATGTACCTTGGGTCTGGGGTGACCAAGAGGAAAAAGCATTCAATGGGCTTAAGAAGGCCATGGTCACCGCCCCGGTTCTCCAGCTACCCGACTTTGAGAAGGAATTCACCGTCACCACAGATGCATCAGAGGTGTCGGTTGGTGCAATCTTGCGGCAGGATTTTGGCTCTGGATTACAGCCAATCTGCTATGAGAGCAGGAAGCTAAATCCTGCTGAAACAAGATACAGTGCATACGAGCGGGAGCTGTTGGGGATCGTGTGGTCCGTGGGGAAGTGGCGGCACTACCTTGCCAGTCGCCACTTCACCGTCCAGACCGACCATGACTCGTTAAAGAACCTGGCCAATCAGCCTTCAGTGAACAGGCGGATTTGGAAGTGGGTTCAGGTTCTTCAGGGGTACGATTGTGACCTGGTCCATATACCAGGGAAGAAAAACCCCACAGACTTCCTCTCACGCAGAAGTCTAAGGGACGTGAAGGAGATGGTCCATGTCCGAGAGGAAGAAGAGTCATTGGTCAAAAGGTTGCTACTTGGAGAGGACAAGTCTGACGACGGGATCCAACGTAAATTGGATCAAGTTTTTGCAAAGAGCAGACCGGAGGTGACCCAAGCCGCGGGTCAAGAGGACGAGTTGGGACCTTCACTTTTTGTCACCAGGTCCCGCATTTCATTGGCGAGAAGCATGAGAGAGGGGATCAAAAAGGGCATTCAAGAGGATACACGCTGGGCAGATATCATTTCCCAGCTGGAATCTGCCCAGGACAATGCGTTGACAATTGGAGATCGATCCTTCCGGATTACAGGAGGATTGTTGGAGTTGAGAGACAGCGGTAAAACCGGGAAGACACAGTGGCGGCTGGTGGTGCCAGATGTTCCAGACATCAAGAAGCAGATCATGAGGGAACTACACGAGGTCCCTTATTCAGGACATCTGGGCTACCATAAAACATTAAAGAACATCCAGAAAACCTTCTACTGGCCTGAGCACACCCTGGATATTTGGGACTTTGTGATGGGGTGCCCAGTTTGCCAGCAGGAGAAGGCTGTCCACCGTATCCCCGCTGGACTGTTGCAGCCATTAAAACTCCCAGAAGAGAAGTGGGCCGACGTCAGCTTGGATTTCATCATGGGTCTACCAAAGTCAGAGACTGGGAACGACGGGATACTCACAGTGGTAGATCGGGCAACGAAGATGGTGCATCTGGCGCCTGTCAAGCAGACTATCACAGCTGCTGACACAGCCCGACTCTACTGGAGCACTGTGGGGAAGTTGCACGGAATCCCTCGTTCTATTGTGAGTGATCGAGACCCACGCTTTGTGTCCAAGTTCTGGCGCGAGCTGTGGAACATTCTGGGAAGTTCATTGAGGATGTCCAGCGCCTACCACCCACAGACAGACGGTCAAACAGAGGCGATGAACAGGGTGGTGGAGATGGTTTTATGCTGCACTCTACACGCCGGGCAGGATGGATCGAGCTGGGAGCGACTGTTGTCCACCGTCGAGTTTGTGATCAACAACAGTCCAACGCAGGCGACCGGGTACACGCCGTTTTACTTGAACTACGGCTTCCATCCGTGTACTCCAGCAGACCTTATCCGCGACAGTGACTCTACTCTCATTGAGGGAGTCAACCAATTCGTAGAGCGGATGAAGAGGAATTTCTCAACAGCAATCAAATTTCTGAACCGGGCTCAAGATCGCATGAAGGCACAAGCCGACCAGAAGAGAAGGGAACAGCGGTTCAGTAGTGGGGATCAGGTGCTGCTCTCAACAGAGCACCTCAACTTGAAGAATGCACCGATCCGTAAGCTGAAGAAGAGGTTCGTTGGCCCATTCTTTATTGTCCGTCGGGTGGGACAGGTGGCCTACGAACTTGATCTTCCGAGTACGTGGAAGATACACAATGTGTTCCACATCAGCTTGTTGCATCCTTTCAGGACTAGTTCATGGACGCAACCCACTACATCTGGTCAGGTGGAGGAGATCGAGCCTGAGGATGATGAGCTATACGACGTTGAGAGATTACTGCGTTGGCGGTGGACCGGTCCCAGTACCAAGCGGCAGAAGGAGTATTTGGTCCTCTGGAAGGACTATTCATTGGATGATGCCACTTGGACTCCTGAGGAGAATTTTACCTACCAGGAGGAGCTCAAGAAAATGATCAAGAGGGACAGACCAGTAGAGGACAATTAAGGCCACTGGTTAGCCTGACGTTTCGAGGGCGAAACTACCCCTAGGGGGGAGTACTGTGGTGTAAAGCACAGGGGGTAGTGTGTTTCTTTGATTATGAGTATCTTGGAAGTATCATGAATGGTAATGAATAATCTCATCCTTTAGTTGAGCTTACTAGGAACCCATAGGTTCTTGAATCAGGCCATTCGGGTTAGCGGTAGTGGAGATATAGCCATTAGAAATTCTAGTACTTAAGGGCACCTCCGCAACCGTACTGGGGGATGAGATATTATCGATACGGTGACGTTGGCTGCATTGTCACGTGATGCGGGGCACGCCAAAGGGCGGCCCCGATGCCCGACTTGTTGTAACTCTTGCTGACCACTTGCCTCCGCGCGGCTGCACCCGTAGGCCGCACCGGCGTCGCGTACCCATTGCGCGCACTGCCGCCCCGCGCCCGGCGAATCGCAGGACTGGGCCCACACTGCGCACCCCGAAGGAACGAGCGCCCCGGACCGCCCGCCGTCATTCGGCGGAGGAGGCCATTCCGGCCGGATTGGGCGCCGCGGCGGGCACATCGCCCGCGGATCGAGCCGACAACCACGCTAGGAGGTCAGGTCCACGGGTCAGGGCTGCCTTGTCCACAGCACGTCGGTGTATGACACGGGAAACGCTTCTCTCCGCCTCGACAGGGCTGTGCAGTGACGAGGGGGGGTCGCTTCTGGCCAGCAGCACGACCGTGCTGGCACTGCTGGTCTTCAGCGGCAAGGAAAGCGGCTCAGAAAAGGCACAAATTGGCCGCGACCTTTGAAAATGTCGAGCGCTATTGCGCTCAGGCTGTGGCGAAGTTGCGCACAAGGCCAGGGGAGTCAGGCAGCCAGGCTGAGTGCCTAGGCTGCCGCGAGAGGTACACGCGAACGCCGCGCAACCGTTCTTACAGCTGCCAGGCCGAGTGCAACAATACAGAGTTCCACCCGCGTTGTCCGTACCCCTCTGGCAAAATACCCCCATTCCTAGGAGATGCTCTTTTGATACCTGGAATCTTTCTGCTACGCCGGCCGCTTCACCACAACTCAACCTTGGACGCTCTGCTGCCCACAATCAGCCACCACGTGGTGTTTAAAGGGCCACATTCCCACCAAACAACCACACTTCCCACAGTCAGCAACCACGTTATGCCCAACGGGGCATATTCCCATGAGACAACCTTGTGGCACCTCCACGTGCCCCTCCTGGCTCCGTCTCACCACGATCCACGGCAGACGGACAGGCAAGCAGCCCCTAAGCAAACGCATGTGTCCAGTGGCAACCTGGCTGCTCCTCAGTACTCCAAAGGCGTATTCGGGGCATGTTTGGCTAATGTGTCTCTGTGCGATGCACTGCCACGTATTGGCGCTGTGCTCAACATTCTTATAGTACCTCAGTGAATTGTTTGCGCGTATGATGCAGTTGCCATCATCTATCTTTGTCATCAAAGTCATCTACCTACATTCTGAGTGGCTTGAGCTTGCAATTTGATGGTGATCAGTGTGGCGAAGGTGCTGAGTCTGTCGACATCCCTCTGTACCATATCTAGACCTCACGGGTCGCCAGCTGAGTGATATCATTAATGCACTAACTTTTCGATGAGCCCCATTAATTGGCGACCCGAACACGTGGGTTTTGATGGGCCGATGGCACGGAGGAAGCGGTAGCACCGTGGGTCGCAACGTGATGAAGCCCGGTGAGGCGCGATGGAGCACGGGCGAAGTGACGATCATGCACAGTTGGCAGCAACGGTGGCCGGTGCTGCTCTGTCAAACACAGCCGAGCCGGCAGCTTGTTTTTATTGAGTGGGACTGCTTGGGTTTGCAGCAGAGAGGCCAATGGGGAAAGGCCAAGTTACTATTTGTGTGGGCAGGGAGGGCGTGCGGTGGCGCCATGCTATGTGAATGGCGCAAGGGCTGGGCCCGACTTTCGAGTAGGGTACGCTGGGAGGAGACTTACTGCGGCAACAGAGCCTGCCGACGCCAGAACATTCACTACACTGGGGGGTCAGTACTGTGCACTGACCTGGCATCAAAATGCGGATTGTTCGTTGGTTGCAACTGGAGACTAACTTTGCGGCCTCACCGGCGCCTATCGGCGCAGTACGACTCAGCCGTTGTACCCAAGTGTTGACAAACATTTGTGCGACAGGCCAGGCCGCGCTTTAATCCGTACTGCACCCTGTTTCAGCCGTATAAACGCGGAAAAGTAATGCAGTACAGGCGGAAAAGCGATAGGGATAAGGGGGCCTTATATAAGGTAGGAACGAAGTCCAACGTTGGTCACATGTCACAGGTCTGGAACCGCCAGCCAGCCAGCCCTTCCCCCTGTACCCTCTTCTTGGCGTCAGTTTGACGCTGAACATACCGAAATATGTTGGTGTATTCCCTAACGTAGAACGCTACTGAATTCCAACATTTGGTTGGCACAAGGGGGCCCGCCGTTACTTGTCAACAGCATGAACATTCTTGCCATACCTGGTGACAAATGCTGTCACGAAAAGCAGCAACCGAGGCGACATATGTGCAAGGCACACAGCGATATTCCAATTCTGCAACTGCCCACATTGACACCCGCATTTCCACAGGTGCAGGGTACCCCTGAACAGATTTCACATGCGCCTGTTCTTGGCACAGCTCACATTGCCGCCGTAGCAAGGGACGCCAATACTGCCAGACACACGTTTCCAAGGTGGAAGGTGACTGGGGCGTAGTTACCACTGTTGGCGAAGCCAAAGGAAAGGAGGCCAGCTTCCGTTGGCCAGCTGTGATAAGTGAATACCAGCTCGAAGCTTGCTGCGTGTGCACCGCAGTCCCACCAACATCCAAGGCAAAACGATCTTCTGATGGTGCAGAAATTTCTTACTGGCGAATGCTGACACCTGAGCGTATAGCAGCATAAGTTGGTCGGCGATTGAGAGGCATGGCATTTCGACACAAGTGCATGCTGCCTTCATCCGTGTGGTATTGCATCGACCACCCACCTTGGTGGTGCACAGCACACAGTTCAAACATTTCCAGAATCCATCCATCCTTTCTGTTGCAAAACTTCGTGCAGCATGGAGTCCCAAAGGCACTGTGCCAACGTGCCTCTCAAGTTCCAACAAAACTCGTTGTAGAATGGAGGGCCTCAGCCAATCTGCAACAAGAATCTGGACGTCAGCTGATCCTTGACATTCAGTTCGTTTCTGGATGCCCAGTACCGTGCATCCAGCATTTTTCATTTTCCTGTTGGGTGCAACGTTGACCAACACGTCATGCTGTTGTGTGTGGTGGGACATCCAACCTATCCAAATGGCCTCCTGGCAGCAAGCTATGCATCACTGCCAGCATGCTGTGTTGGTTGCACAAGGAAAGCAACAGCAGCACCCCATTTCTGGTGCTATGACTCAAGGCACCCTGTAGGAAATACAACTGAAACAGCAGAAGAGCCCAGAAGATGGTTGCAAGCCCGAGCACATCCATTCAAGCACTGAGCTCACAAGTTATGCTGTGGCAAACATGCCAGCCAGTGATGGGGCTCCTCAGATGTCTGTTGCATTTCTAACACTGGCCAGATCCAGTACAGAGGCCTGGGGTGGTAAACCTCCCAATCAAATTGTTTAACAACTTCAGAATAAAAAAACAGCCTGACAAGGGCATGGATGGCCGTGAACACACCCCCAATTCCCATCCTCCCTTATGCAACAATCAGTCCCCATAGGTCCCAGCCACGTTTCCCTGCGACCTCGCATCACGTTCAGACTTCGCCTCATCCCTCGCCCTCAACCGCCTGCCTAACCTCTGCTTGTAGTCCTGTGCCACGCTGTCTATACATGACACTGCAAAGTAGGACACTGACAGAAAGACGATCGTGTTCCACAGGGCGCTCACGCTATTGGGCCACAGCCCCCTGGCCCAGGCCACCACCGCCCTCGGCCTCAGGTCGATGTCCTGCCACCACCAGGTGGGGTCCCCCCTGTGGTCAGCCGCCTGTTTCACAACCTTCCTCTCAAACTCACCGATCTGCGCATTTACAAATCTGTGGATCGCCCTCGCTGGCGGCTCATCCAGCTGAAGCCAGGGCAGGCTGTTCGGCAGCACTCCCTCAAGGAAATCCATGAGCCTCTCTCTGGAGGATCTCTGGAACAGGGCCACGAAGAACAGCACCTGGCCGTTCACCTTGAACAGCCCCTTGCCCAGCAGCGTGGCGCCGAAGAACTTCCAGAAGGGCATGTGGAAGTAGCCGCACACCACGCCGCAAAGGTCGAAGGCAAAGTTGGGGTAGGAGGCCAGCACCAGCACCCCCAGGAACCCACACCTCCGAATCATCCACAGCATCAGCGCCAGCATCCGGGCGAACGTCCTCTTGATCAAATTGTCGCTCTTCAGCCCCTCCTCCACGTCGGGGATCGCCGCAGCGGCCTGATCCGCGCCCGTGGCAGCGTAGCTCACAAAGTACGGCGGCACCTCCCCTATGGCTGTGCCCACCCCCCACAACATGGCCGTGACAATCACTTTCTTATAAACCACCCAAAATCCCGGGCCGTCCCCCGCCGGCCCCGCCCAGTCCCCCTCGCCCCCCTCGCCCCCCTCGATGCAGTGGAAGGGCTCCGAGCTGTACCAGGCATCCGTGCGTGCGTCAAAGTTCACCCCATCACAGACTTCGGCTGCCAGGGCCACCTTCAGTATGTGGGGGAAAAGAAACAGAAGCCCAGAGTGCATCCCCGAGCCAAACCCGATCGACGACAGAATCCCCAGGCCGATCCACCACAGGGCGTACAGCGCCCAGGCGTCGATCTCTGCGGTGAGGATTGCGCCGTAGCCGGTCTGCTTCAGCGCCACGTGCGCGGCCACCGCGGGCGCCAGCAGGTAGATCGTGATGGGGTGGCTGAAGAACCAGGAGGCCGCGAAGGTAACCGAGGCGCCCGCGCAGCGACCGAGGTAGTACAGCGTCTCCAGCGGGCGGCGAAAGAGGGTGATCGGCTCGCCCTCGTCTTCCGCGGGCTTTTGGCCGAGATCGGCGCCGCTGTTGCCCGCGGCCATGGGGGCCTCTGGGGACGCCTAGGGCGATGTCGCAGCCGTGAAGAGCTTTTTGTTGATTGGCGGGGAAGGGGGAGGGGGCGGGGGGCGCCCGGAAGTGGGAAGGTGGTGCCTGTGCGCGGGGTTTTGGGATTCGGAGACTCCCAGGGGCGCGTTTCTGTGCGGGCTGTGTATGAGGGGTTGCGGTTGCGCGGCGAGTGTACGGTGAACTACGGAGTGCGTGCGTGTGGTGTTTTGTGGACATTTGCAGGAGAATTCTATTCAAGAGGTGGCGACACCTGGACCGCAGGCTCGAGTGCGCACGGCAACGGCTTACAGCGGAGCAACGGGACAACAGGGATTCTGTCCCTCATATCCAGTCCGTTCCTCAGTGTCCTTAATGCAGTTCCCAATGCCTCATCACCTCTATGCGTCCGGCTGTAGACAATACTCGATCAGTTCTTGTCACAACATGGCAACTCCCTGAACTACAGTATACTGTGATAAGTTGCAACCACATTCTGTGAGGAATTGCATTGAAATTAATGGCACTAAGCACATGGCTGGCTGGCACACTGCTTTGGATTTCTGGGGGCACTCTTCTAAGCATTACGTTGGACTGGACGCTGCTGAATTGCAGGTGTTGCACGGTTTAAAGTGTACCCAAGTCGACACAGTGTGTTCACTTGAACCAGGGGGACGGGAAAGGCATGCACTTATTCAAGACGCTGTCCGGATGGCGCAGATGTCTTCAAGACAGATAGACCTATCTGCAGCGACTTAATCTTTGTATGTCATACAGCAACGTTGAACATGATCGATGAAAAATATGCAGAATTGGAAAATGGGGTGTTTCGAGCGAAGAGGGGCAATCCCTTAGACTGTCGATTGAGGCACATCTGGGACCTGGTGTATGCACATATGGCGACTTGTTTGCTGCTGATCGCCAGTGGTTTGGCGGCCAAAATTTGACCCTCTTTCTAACTTGCGTCGATTTTTTGGCAAAAACATAAGTTCACAGCCTCACACACCCTTCGCCGCCCATCCCCCCCAGCCCCCACCAACCCACCCCAAAAAGGGTCAACTTGACGCTCAACGTGCCGACATCGAAGATCTGTGTTCCTTTATAAAGGATATATAAATTCACATGAGCAAGTCGGCAAAATGCGTCAGAAAAGGAACTGGACAGGCTCCAGTGGGTTCAATGCATGGGTGCAACTTGAGCCATTACAAAATGCTGGGTATCAATTTCCAAGTCCCGAACACAATAATCGAATCCGATAGCTCCACATGCGCTGAGGCACAGCCTGCGCCATTGACTTCACACGTTTGCCCCCCATGTGAGCCACAACTCCTCAGAGTAGTACCTCAGCAATGAAGAGACCAAAGGCAAGCCAGCCACATCACAATGAGCACGGTGCGCTGGCAGGGGTGCGGCTGCGGGCAGCGGCTCCTGGGCGGGCATGACCAAAAGTGTTGGCAGCTCGGGAGAGCCTGGCGTCGTCGCCCGAGCTCCTTTGGCATCGGCGTCCACTGTCCCAGAACATGGCGCTCCTTTTAGCATTTGTTGAGCACTTGTCGCACCAAATTGTAGCTTTGAACACGTCTTGCAAGGCGCAGACGGGCCAGCCCCGTTTCCGCACGCCTTCAGGTCTGGATTGACACATGCACTGCAGCCCTGTGCCGCCGTGTTGCAAATGTTGCACTCCTGCAAGAACAAGCCAAATCAGGGCCCTCACACAAGGTGGGATTGGATGCATGTGAAGATTCCTCATAGTTGGGTTCTGGTATAGGCAATTATTGTATTGATTGCAGTCAATTGACATGGCGAGTCCTATTCGGGCGTCATATTGGGATACAGCAATGCCGTGTGATTGTATGGGCTTTAGGGTACCGACTGGGTGCCAGCTGGGGCGCGGCAGGCGACTATATGTTGACCTGTTCAGTGGAACACCTGCGGAATATCCTTGGAATTTGGAGAGGCTTACGCAAAAAATCCATGGGGCGATTCACATGTTTCTTATGGGTTGTTTGCTTGCAAGTCTCTCATCCATGACAGGTAAGCCAACGGGCGTTGAGAGAAACCTTGCAGTGTTGAGCAATATCTTGCGAACCATGCAGGCAAAAGCGCCATCACCAAATGACTGTATGGGATGGAAATCATCGAAAAATTTGGTTCCCAGCCCCAAGCCTGAAGAATTTGTTCCTACCCCTGGAGTCTCTCAAAATTGTCGCTTCCTTTCTTTTCTGCTCCCGTCCCCTGCCGCCCATTTGCATAGTCAGATAGTAGTCACTGCGTCCTCCATTGCCAGCCAGCAATTTTTGGGTCTCCGAGGTGTTCTTTTATGTGGGTAAGTCAGCGTGACGCGTCAGACAAGGTGCAGGACCAGCTCCGGGATGTGGATTCAATGCCTTGGTGGAACTTGAGCCATTGCAAAAGTTTTGGGCATCAAGTCCCGACTCCAAAAATCGAATCCAAAGGCGCCGTGTCCCCCCACATGCTGCCTCTTCAATTGTCTTCACAATTCCGCCCCTGTGCAAACTGCAACTCCTCACAGTGGCTCCTCAGCCGTGTAACTAAAATAACTAATCGGCTGGTGAACAGACTGTGGGAGTGCCTGTTGCGACAGGCAGGCTCCACTGCCAGGGTGTGGCTATCCCTGCATGCTCCCAGCTGCTGCATCCATTCATTTTGGCTATGAGCTAGTCCTTGCTTCCACCATTGCCGCCCAGCAATTTGGCTCCCTAGGTAGCCTGGGCAGAATCGGCTGCTGGCCACTCAAAGGGTAGCTGGCAACCCTTTTCACCCTTCTTCCTAAGCCACCTCATTTCTTGCATCATGGCCCAGATTCTTGGATCCTGGCCCAGATCGTCGAAGCACTGCAGCGCCATTGAACGCCAGCCTTGAGACTTGCCTTAGTCCGAATGTCAGAGATGAGAAGAACAGCACTTGGATCCTTCTGCAGCTGGCTCGCTCTCCGATGCCCCTTCTTCTGTCATGGTTCAGACCACCGCCTGCGGCAACCTCAGGCTGCTTCAGTATGCCACTTGCAGCCCTCCCTTTGCCTTCTGCTGTGAACATAACCAAGGCATCCTTCAGCACACCTGCCATGTGTTTGCCACACAGTCGCCAAACTCTCAGGAAGGCTTTCTTGCACCTTGCAACAACAGTGTTTTCACAGAATGAAATGCCATGTCAGGGGGATGATTATGGATGCAGATGCGCTCCAGTCAGCTGCTACACATACCACTGCAGCAGCTGCCACTCTATTCCAGGCATAACTACATGCCAAAAGAGTGCATGCATTCCCTTACAATGCAGCATAGTGTGCAGTATGGCCCAGCAGCAGCAACTGGATGCTTGTGGAGCAGCCCCACATGCTGTGAATCTCACCAGTTCCAATGCATTGCTGCCCTGGCTGTCCTCATGGACAGCTGCTCCCAGGATGGCCCTTGCCTTAGATGTCCAACCTGAATGCCCTCTTGTTGGCCAGAATCTGCTTACATGCCTTCCTGTCCAAATAGACCATCATGCCCTGGAAGTCATCCTGGCTCACTGTTGGGACTCTCTTCATGGCACTTGTGTTGTCAACCTCTCCTTGTTTTCCTTTTGCCCCGGCTACCCTCTGTAGACCCACGATTCCTGCCCAGCCGTGCAGTCTCGCTTGCCAGACATCCCCCAGAAAACGATCCGTTGATGTCCAGTGCAGTCACATTATGCCACACCTTCCATGTGTGTGTGTGTGTGTGTGTGTGTGTGTGCACTCTCAAATGCACCCTTCTACTCTCAGCCTGCTATCTGAGCTCCCTCGTGCTGTGAACCAAACTGCAGCATACACCATTAGCAGGTTGCTTCAGTGTAGAGTTTCAGACCCTCATCTGCGCCCCCTGCAGTGCCACAACCAGGACATCCTTCAGCACAACATGCGCTTGCTGCTTTACCAACACAGAATCACAAGGGGATGCTGCAGGGATGAGCACACACCCATGTTGTGCATACCTTGAGCCAAGCATCCAATGCACAGCAGCTGTCGCCAGCCTTCTGCACTGCTCCATCAACCCAGCATGCCAGAACTAAGCAGCAGCATCTCGTGAACTTCACGACATTGGAACAGCTCTCTGCCGATCTTAAAGTTTTCCCACCCAGAGTGGAGCCCTGAGTGCTCGACACTGCCCGCTGGATTTCCTGTGCACGATTACTAGACACGAAGAGGGTTGCATGGGGGGTGTTTGCCCTGGAACAGCAGCCCTTGTTCTGACATCCACCAACCATAAGCAGCAGACCCTCCCATCGACTTGGTGGGGCACAACACTGCAGCACCAATCCTGGAAGTTGGCAGCGGGGTATCAAGTCATACAGGTACGCTCTTCGCCTGGCGTCCTGGTGTCTCTGTCAGGCCCTGTGGTTCCATAGCACTTTGTTCTCGAGCTGGTCCTGGTTCGTCTTGCGGCTGATCTGGCACACCCGTCGGCCTTGGCTGGGGCCTCTCCGCCATTCGCCGAGGATACCTCACAAACCTCCCCAACTCACACTCCAGGCATTTGCCAGGCACCATTGGTGCGTCAGGAAAGCTGTTGTCCCTCCAGCAACTTGGATTTGCCAGTGAAAACACACACTGGGCGCCAAGCGCACCGCCACCTTCGTATCCTATTCAGGCGTCTCTGCCACAGTCAACCGTCATTGATCTATTGGGCCGCGGCGACAGTTTGCCCCGCGCACCCGGAGTTCCTCCGCGAGGTGGGTTTGCAACTGAGCGTCAGTGGCCTGAAATCTCCGCCGGTCGTGACCTTAGGACCACGTGTCGCCTGCGAGGTATTGCTCGATATGTTGGAACGAGACAGCGCTTGATGAGGCGGAAATACTCTGGCACGCCAGAGTACAGGTACAGGTACAGGGTTTAGCCAGCATTGGTTAATGGAGAAGGACAACTGCGAACCATCCAAGGTTCCACGTGTTGACGCAAGGCGCGGGGATGCAGAGGGATGTGTGTCGCGGGCAACGTCACTACAATCACAATTTGCTGCAACGGCGAATGGCGATCCCCTCCATGGGGTGCGCGAAAAGGGATATGGGAGGTATCGCATCGTAATATCTCTTTTGAATGGCCAACAAAAAATTGGGATCCAAATGAACCTCCAAATTTGGTAACGGAGGTCGTATCGTGACTGTTGTTCAAAATGGATCGGTGGCCGAATGGAAACAGAGTGCCTTGCGTACAAACGCTAACCTGAATCCTCTTCCAGCGTGGACGCCTCGGTGGACCTGGACAAGGCACACGGCCGTGCTTTGCTGCCTTCGAGCACTGCCGCCGCCACGGCCACGCTCGCAGGCGCTCTGCGGCACCATGTTGGCCAACCTCCCAGTCCGCCGCTCTTCCACCTGGGACATCATCCACATTGCATAGCTCTCCTCGGCACACCGGGGTGCTGAACGCTTAACGGCGAGGCCCTCGAACACTTTCATAGCAATCATACTTTGTTGCTGCAATGAGTGTGATACACTTGGCAATGTTGCATGCAAGTTGCCATCGTTTTCCCTCTTCTTCGGCTGGCCGATGACCTCATTGTGGGCATGACTCATTTTCACCTCCAATGTTCCATTCAACGTGACGCTAAGCCATCGCAGTTTTGATTGCCTTTGTAAAGTCGGTCGATGTTGATTTGCCTCTGACCCACCTCATCGACAGGAATCATGGCAGTCACGGAGCCCTCAGTTCACGTCCTCATCCCATTCGCGCATCGGCCACCGACACCGTTCATTGTGGCTTCCTCATGACACTGCGCGCAGCCACAGTGTTCTTTTGAAATTCAAGTCACAATAATAGTTATATGCGATAATGACTGTACTTATATCTGAATATGCTTATGTTGTTTTAACTATTGCCATTATTGTTACTTCGCCCCAAACCAATTGCCTTCTTTGAATTTGACAATGAATTCTCCTTCACTGTGAATTCAGGTATTATTGAGATTTCTCCAGACTCGTGTGCATACGTTTAGACCTTGAAACATGGAATTCAAATCCATATACTCCACGGCTATTAAGCCTCAAAATGAAGTCAATGCAATGAACACTTTGAACGCTAGGCTTTTCAGGACAATGGCCAGAAAAGTACTGAATTAATGAATTTCATTACTATCAAAGTGTAGCAAAATATCGGAATTTGGCACGGCAGACGAAAAAGGCATGCCAGTGCACATCACTCCCGCGGGCAGGATTGTGGAAGCCATGTGTATTTCTTCTTCCTCTTTCTATTATGGTTGTTGTGTTTCTTATTCATTGTGGATCGGTGACCGAATCTCAACTGGGTGCCTTGGGCAAAACTCTCACCGGCACATCTCCTAGAATGTGGATGGCTGAGTGGACCTGGACAAGGCACACGGACGTGCTTCGCTGCCTTCGAGCATTGCCGCCGCCACGGCCAACCTCGCTGGCGCTCCGCGGCACCATGATGGCCAGCCTCCCAGTCCACCACTCTTCCGCCAGGGGCACCATCAACGCCGCGCAGCTCTTTGCAGCACACGGGTGCAGAATGCGTTGGCAGGGCCGTCAAGTATTGCAGCTAAAGTACCTGCATCTGCCAAAATGCACACAGCCGGTTCCCATTTGTCGGTTCTGCCTCACACGGCTATTGGCCACTGAACATTTCAGCAACGCTTCAGCAAGCTGCTCAGTGCGCTGGGAACATCGGTGTCTCTCCGGCCACTAAGGCTGGCCAATGGAAACAACATTTGGTGGGCTGCAAACACCAAAAACATAAGCATTCATTTGCCTCCATTTGAAAAGAAAAAACAACGTCCGTGGAGGCCATGCCAAAATAATTTGAACACATTGTTTTCAAGTCACTCAATTTCATGGTTGCCAGTGATCACTCACCTTCTTTCCAAGGCCGTCTCAGAGTTTCCTGTAGTATATTTCCCTACTTCTATTTCCAAATCTTACATCACAATTGACCTGTGCTCCGTCATCGCCGCATCCTGGTCCGGTATCTTCGCCACAGCCCAGCGGTCCTCAGCAACCCGGCCGGTAAAAGCGACAATCTGCTTTGACGATGCGATGCGTCCCAGAAGCCTCACGGCGGTTCTTAGGCACTGGATGCACAAGGATGTATCAATTCCTCGGTCCACATCGGTGATGGCCTTTGGGTTCCCGCCCCCTGCCCCGTTTTAATGTTCGATGCGGCAAGGCAAAGAAGGAGTCCATATGTGCATCGCTCCGACGAGGATGTGGAAACAATGCGCACTTCATTATTTCTTTACAAAATTTAGGCTGTGTTTCCTGTTCATTGCCGATCGTCGAACGAGTCGCAACTGGGTGCCTTGGGGCGAAAACGCTAACCTGCAGCTCCCCTAGAAATATGGACGCCTCGGTGGACTTGGACAAGGCACACGGCCATGCTTCGCCGCCTTAAGGCACTGCCGCCGCCACGGCCAAGCTCAATGGCGCTACGCGGCACCGTGTTGGCCAGCCTCCCATCCGCAACAGCCGCACTTTCGCAAGCTGCTGCTCCGCAGTTGGCCTTCCACTCTACCATGGCTGCATCTTGGTCAGGCGTCACCGCCACAGCCCAGCGGCTATCAACTGTCCTAACCGGATAAAGGACGGTGTGTTTCGACGCTGCATATTCGCTCCACCGACCCCTTTTGCCCCGCCCTCCCAGAGATGCTGGAAACTGCATTTACAACAAGCCACACATTCCTGGGTCCCCGCTGGAGGCGGCCTGAGGCTCCCCGTCACGTTTGATTCAGCATATATAACTCATGACAACATTTGAACGGCAGAATGATGCGGTGCATGAAATGACAGTCACACACTGCCAGATGCATGGGATTATGTGCACGGGATGCTGGCGCAAGATGACTGCACAATCATACTACACATGTGCATGCCGCCGAGCTGTCAAAACAGACATGAAGTGCAGCACGTGTTTTGCATTGCATATATATGGCTCTCGAAGAAGTTCGCAGCAATCACACTCTGTTGCTGCAACCAGTGATGACACCCTTAGCAATGTTGCATGCAAGTGAACATCGTTCTCCTGAGTGTCTGTCTGGCTAATCACCTCGTTTCGGGCCCTGACATGACCTATTTTCATCTGCAATGTTCCGTTCAAGATGGCGTTTGATCATGGCAGTCTTGCCGGCTTCAATTGTCTTCAGTTTTCAGTTCGCTATCACGGAAACGAAGATTAGCACTGCCTCGGAGGCAACAGTCCACATCTTCATCTCATCCCTGCATTGGCCAACACCCCATTCATTGCAAGGCTCTCATGAAGCAGCACACGGCCACACTGCCTTTCTTCAATTACTACTATACTCATCATTATTAACAATAACTATGATGATATTTATGAGTACATTTGCACAGACATATCTATGTACACGCACATTTACTTGTATACTTTTCCATCATCAACATCTTTGTTACTTCTTCCCATATTAGTTGTCTTCTACGACTTTGGTGCATAGCTTCTCCACCACAAAAGTTTCGGTTATCACTGAAATTTGTCAAAATTGTGGCGATGAGCTTGGACCCTGCTTGAACTTCACATCATATACGCCAGGGGTATGAATCCCCCAAATCAAGCCAGAACACTCAACATTTCTAAGCTAACGTTTTCAAGTACAAATCTTTCAACAATTTTCAATTATTGAAAACACTACAAAACCATCAGATGACGACTCGACACGGCCAACACAATATCTGGATGTGCATCACTGCAGCAAATATGGCGCCGGAAGCAATGTGCATTCATTATGCCTTTGTTGTTTTTGATGCTGTTGTTGCTGTTATTCGTTTGTGGGACGGTGACCGCATCGCGACTGCGCGCGTAAAAAAAAGCCACCTGCTTCCTCCCCTACAGTGCGGACGCCTCGGTGGACTTGGACAAGGCACACGGCCATGCTTCGCCGCCTTCGGGCACTGCCGCCGCCACGGCCAAGCTCGATGGCGCTCCGCGACACCGTGTTGGCCAGCCTCCCAGTCCACCACTCTTCAGCCAGGGCCTTCGTCCGCGTAGCGCAGCTCACCAAGGCTCCCAGGGCGCTGAACGCGCAGCGCGGCCCGCAGCAGCCGCTTCGAAAGATGCCGAGACCAGTGCACCTGCCGAAACGCGCACAATCGAAGTCGGCACATCGCTGCCTCCTTCCCGCAACAAACGCCAGCCCGGAGCAATGGTGCGGCGAAACACTGAAGGCGCAGCACTCGCCACCTTAACGCCTGAAAGGAGCCGCGTGCCGCGGGCGACGAGGCTTTGCGTTTATCGTCTTGATATCATCGAAAGGTATCAAGAGTGGCCTCTTTTCGTGGCAGGCACGCGCGGCAAGCGCACTCACCCGACCGCCTCAGCCAGCCGCGCCTCTCCCCTCCAGAGTCGTCGCTCACGCCATCCGTCCCCCGGGGCAGCGGCTCCGCCCCAGGGCCACAGCATTCAACAGGGCGCCGGCGATGGGCAGGCATCGCCCAGGTGTGCCCCTCCGAAAGCCTTCGCGGGGGCTCAGCCGATGCCAGCCGATGCTGACGCTTCTCGCTGGCGTTGTTACGCGACTCGGGCTCAGGGGCGGCGGCTGCGCCTTTTGTAGGCGGTTACTGCTAACCGCCAACCGCCAGCCGCCCGGTCGCTCTGCCGGCGCCCGTGTCGGAAGTGCCGCCAGGCGTTATTGCCTGACCGCAAAGCCCGCCCTCGCGGCGCTGCCGTTGACGCCTGTGCGACCTCCAATAGACAACAATTCAGTGTTTCTGACGATATAAAACGGTCGGAGATGTACTGCTTTTAGTGTGCTGAAAGATGGGGTATTCAGAAGACATGATAGGCGAGGCGGGCAGCCTCAATGGATTCAAATTGATACATTCTAAGAGCTTCCTTGAAGATTGAACACTTGAGGAACAAGTCAAGACTTGTTTAGGGTCACAGGTCGCCCTGCCCCCCTCAACCCGCTTTCAACCCATAAGTCAAGTTGTAAGAGTGTGGATCTGGGCACTGCGACGCGATCGACATGGGCACCAGTGCCATTTTTTATGATTTCCTGACTTTTGGCAATAGTTTGAGCAACAACGGAATCATTGACGTCAATGCGGCGGCTTTGTTGCAAATGTGGTTCCATGGACACTTGTGTTGCATCTCGCATGCATCTATTTTGGCTCTATGTTTTCACTTTCAAGAAAGAAAGTGCGCAGTGACTTTCAAGGATTTGTGTCGTGGCTGATGGTGCCTCCTGTAATGTTTTGCGTGCAAATTGGAATATAGCAGAAAAACTTTTTCTTGGCAAGACCTATGGAAGTATGAACTCTTTCTAGCAAAAAATGAGGGTGTCGCTTGCCAAAAAAACAAATTGGCAGCTGGATTGACGCTCAAGCGTCCTAAAACTGACTGCGATCGACAGGGCCCAGGGCGGCCCCCCGGCAGCATTTACCGCCGCGAGCTCCTTCCCAGCGGTTTCGCTTGGTGTCAAGCGTCCTGTCCACCTTGCCACTGAAGACCTGGGTGCGCAGAGTTTACACCAAAATGCACAACAATGTCAACAATAAGACCAACAGGATGCCAGCCTGCAGGCCTGTGTGACGTGGGGCTTCGTTGCCCTTGATGGCTCTTTCGTCGGAGTGCAGGGTCGCCTCTCCCTCCAAGGGCGCCAGGGGGATAACGACGGGCGCACTCCTCCGCTTGGGCGCGAGGACAAACCTTGTGGCCGTCCGCGTTGCCTCAGCCGCGGCTGAAAGGGGTGAGTGCGTAATTGTCGGAGCTCCCCCGCGCCACGAGGTTATCTCTGAGTTCAGCCTTCGTGGCATTGGGACGGCGAGCGCCCGTCTTTCTCGGTCGCAGGCGTATTGCCGAGCCCCGAGTTCATCGCGCCTTTTCCGGGCCGGATAGGCCGCGCGAGCGGCGTTGCGAGGAAAGGAAATGCGCCTCAGAATGCGCTGCTGCGGAGCCCTCCAGGGACGCCGTCCCCTGCCGCCTTTTCTGTTGTAGGGTCGCGTGGGGCAGTCTTTTGCGAGGGGCCGCGCGTCGGGTATCCACTTTGCCGGGCGGCGTGGACGGCGCCGCTGCCGGCTGTCGCCGGTGCCTGGTGAGCTGCCTGCTCAAAGGCATGGACTGGATTTGATGGCAGACCAGGTTTGGGGGGATGTGCTCTATTAACCAGCCCTAGCCTTGGCACAGATCGGTCGGCGCGGGGCGCGCCCCAGTGCAGGGGAAGCGCGGATAGCCCCAGCGTAGTTGAGAGGCTTCAGTGCAAAGACTGCTGCGCTGTTGGGCTTCAAGGCGTGGGCGCAGCCGTTGCTGCTGCACCGGAATTCCTGCATAGCACAGTGGCTTCCGCGTCGACACTCTCTGGGACTTTCCGCGACCTCGGTGCGCCAGTGTCGGCGTCGATTGCGGAGCCAGTATCGGCACCGGCGATGGGGCTGTTGTCTGAGTTTGCACGTCCACAGTCATCGCTGTGATCGGCATCAGTTTCCGCTTTTGCCGCTCGCCTGTTTGCGCGGCAGATGCCCCTTTGCTTCTCCGTGCTTCAGGTGGGGGTCTCACGGGGAGAGGCACAATGCTATTTGCCTTGCCTCTGCCACTGTCATGGACCGTGGCTATGCCAGGCGTGCGTTCGCCGCAGTGGCAGCACGATGGTGGCCTGACACAGGATTTCTGTGAATCAGGTGGCTTCATCTTAGAACCCATTGCCAGGCTGGGGAGAAAAGATGGCTTCAACGTCAGCGGGCACCAGCGGCCCTGAGACCCTTGCACCTCCTGAAGTGTTTGTTTGTCCAATTTCGAGGGAGATTATGAGGGACCCTGTCGTTCTGGTGGAGACTGGGCAGATATATGACAAGGAGTCCATCAAGGGCTGGTTTCTCAGGGGGCGCAACACATGCCCGCTGACAGGTAGGGCCTCATCTCTGGCAGCCATGGAGAAGATAGTCTTGTTGATAGAAAGGAGTAGGTTGTACAACACATTTTGTACGCCCCTTACCAGAAAGGATCACTGTGGGACTCTGCACAAATCTCCTGAAGCATTGCACATGGCTTGTGAACTATGCTGTACCTGTGCAGCCTTGTTGGGGCACATTGAGTCTGGGCCATTGATGTACCACTGATGGCCATGTTCTGCCAAAACTGAGTATGCTGCCATTCCACTTGCAGAACATCAACCCACACCATAGCAAATGGGTTAGATTGGTATTGTAAACCCTGCAGTTTGTGGCTGCAAAGTTTTGTGAGCAGTGCTTGTGCACTTGCTCTTTGCCAATTCTGAAACTTGTCACTGTTTGCCGTGCATAAGTCCTCTTGGTGAAAAATGTGGGCAGTCAAAGCAGTGGTTGTGCTGAAAGCAGACATAATGTATGCTGAACTCTGTGAACCCAGATCTCTATGGAGATGTTGTGGCTGTTATTGCAACAAAATGCACTGGTCAGCGCTTGGTAAAGTCTCACCCTCCGCCACTCCCATGGACAGGAGACACATTGTGAAGGATGGATTACACAATACACCTTATGTCAAATGCCCAATACTGAGTTGGACCCCAGTCATGTACTGTCATTCACTGTCACCATCTCCACCTTGCATATACACTATGTGTGCCATGGAAGACACATCCCCTTGTGCACTTGCCACATTCTCACATTCAAGGGTATTGCATGGTCAGTTTGTGAGCTTTGCTGCCAGAGTAGTGACTGCAGAATGTTGAAATGCACATTGCACAGCTGTTGGCAACATCTACATTCCTGCCATTTCCACAGTTGGGTGGAGTAACTGGTCAGGAGTGCTTGTGATGTGGGCAATGCATCGGGAACATGCTGGCTTCTTCTGGCATGGGTAGTGCTCTGGGGTCGTTCCTGCAGTGGCAAAGTCCACCAACCTCCCAGATTGTGGCAAGGCATTTGACGAAGGAAACTCATGGGTGGCCCCGTGTGGTTTGAGCAGGGAAAAGGCTGCTGAGTCAGCGACTCACACAGATCCATGTGCTGCGTGTGGCGATCGAGGAGTGGGCCTCAAGAGAGGGCATCGAGCTGGGCCCCAGCAGCATACCCCCAATGACAGCTGAGGACGCCTCATCTTCCACAGCTCCTCTGGATGAACCAGCTCTCTGCCTGTCAATAGTCACCTCAAAAGGGGTCTCTGTGTATGACATAGAGGGGCTGTGGAGCCTGGTGCAGGAGAGGAAACTGCCTGAGGCATATGCAGCACTAGTGGTGATACGTGACATGGTAAAGCATGCAGACGAGGAGCGGATTAAGGCCCTGAGGAGGGTGCTGGACTTGGAGTTGCTGAAGCAGCTGCTTTGGGAGGACAGGCTTCAGGTCAGTGGGTCTCTTGTTCCTGAAGAAGGGGTGAAAGTGGATAAACTTGTTGCTGCATACAATGAGCCTACTACGGCAGGCATGTCAGGTGCCACCACGAAGAATAAGCATAGTGTAACAATGCAACAGTCTACATAAGCCTCGCAAGCTTGGCACTGAAAACCGTGTCACCACATTGAACACCCAATAAGGGGCTGTTGAATATGGTGGAAACACTGCCAAATCTGTGTGAAGGTGAGCTGAGAAAGCTGCGGTGGTTTCAGAAGAAGGTGGACCCTTGTTGCTGGTAGTGCACTGCTTGGCTTGCTACCAGTGAACACTGTTGTGCGCAATGAAACAGTATTGGTTTCTTCCACTCCTGGCTTCCACAAGGCCTTGGTGGCCATTCTCCTGGAAGTGGAGCTCTGCAGCACACCTCTAGGCACTCTGCTTGTGTAGCAGGGCTTAATAGAGCTGACCGGTTTGTTCCTTGCGGGTCTGTCTTCCTCACATTGTATTGCTTTTGACTTTGTGCCTTGTTAGATTCATAAGAAAAGCAAGCATGCAAGGCATGTGTGCGTATCAAAAGTGCATCTGGGGCCACCTGGCAGACAAATCTGAGTCTGTACCTGGTGAAACTGTTGGGCCTCAGCAAAACGTCTCCTAAGTCCTTGCTGACGTACACATTGCGCTGCCTGGCCTTTGAGCTTTCCATATCAGCTTCAAGCAAAGCATTAAGGCCCCACTTGTTTTGTAACTGAGCCCGGCAAGTGTTGTCCCTCCAGTAGGACCATACTGATTTGTCATTTGGCTGATTCTTTTTGGTTTCATTCGTCACTATGCCATATGGCACTACCCCAGGGCCATCAAGGGATTGCAGACAATGTTCATCGTACATACATTTTCTTTTCTTCTCATCTCTCCTTGTTCATGTTCCCAAAGATTGTAGTTCAGTGGGACCTCCTGGCAGTCACACCCTAACCACTTGTTCAGGGTGCCCAACATGGTCAGGTGTGTGCAGCTGCTGAAGAGCTGAGTGTGATATAGGTCATGATGGTCGACTATGAGGAGGTGCCATTGTGTTGAAGACATTGTGCCTCTGTGGTTCTGCCCTCAGGTCCCAGCTGCACGGCTGTTGGTGCAGATGCGCGGTGTCCTTGACATCGATGAGCTGCTGTCGCTGCTGGTCATCCAGGATGTGGAGCTGCAGGTGGATGTGCTCACGCGGCTGATCGAGCACATCTGCGAAAACAGGGGCCATGTGCAAGAGGCCGCCGGTGCCATCGGCCGGTGGGTCTCAGGCCTGTGCTCCCGGCTCAGGGGACGAAGGCACGCAAGGAGAGTCAGGCCATCGCCACCTTGAGTGTTGACGTGCCTATTCTGCAGTGAGGTCTGTGTCGCTTTAGAATGATTTGGAGAGTTGTAGGTAGGAATGGGGATGTGCACGCCACATCCCTCAGCAGTTGGACATGCTGTACAAAAGTATGTTTAAAATCTGCTGAGGTTTCAGTTGTCAAAAAATGACCAGGCACTGGCCCTGTGAAGATTTCGGACGCGCAATGCTGGTATGTGGCGTCGCCAATGGGCAGGTGTGGGTTGCAGTCCTGGTGAGGGATTTACTCGACAGGGGGGCCGCAGGGCTATGGCGGTCGCCCTGTCATGTACTAACCGTTTTGGGATCAATGTGCTTGGGCCGAAGTTCTGCCCTGGCGCATGGGTCGATGGAGGCAGTGTGGGCACTGCAACTTGCCTCTGTAGTAGGGGCTCTGTACAATGAGGGAAAAGAGAATGCGAAGGCGTTTTTCATTTCTAATGCACCGGGATCTTTGGAGAGGCTAGTTAGCATGTGCAAGCATACGCATGCCTCCTGCGGGCATAATTGTTTCCGTGGCTTTGTAATTTTTCCCATAACGCTGTGACGCCTGCTGTGGAGGCTGTTTGCGCGTGACTGCCTGGCGTTGTGCAGGCCACTCCCCGCCATGCAGAGGAGGGCTTGTCGATGCACATGTGCTTGGCACAGGGGAGTTCTGAGTTCTGGCAATGCCCTTCATGTCCATGGATGCACAGGGCGAAGGATTGAAACCCATACTGTGTTCTGACAATTGCGTCACTGGCTGTTGTTGAAGGGATACAGTGCGCTGCGACGTCAGTAGACTCTGTCCTGTCCCTGTCCTTGAGTTTGTTCTGCTCAGCCCTGGTGTGTCCCTTCGGTTGGCCCCAGACACCAACCTGAGGGCGCTTTTGCTGAGATAGGCCAGAGTGGCATGTTCCTGAGATGTATTGTATTGCTGTCAACGCTCGCACTTCGGAAGCAAAGCAGCCATCGACTGGGTGACGAACCGTTGCTTCCAGAGGCCATTGCAGCATTGGAACGTCTCCCTCCGGCAGCTCACACGGGACTCAAGGCGTACAAGTCCGTACCCTCTGTATGGGAGCCATTGAGTACAGCATACCTTCCCCAATATGGGGAAGATACTACAAATGCTCAATCCTCCTTCATTTCAGGGTAACATTCTGATTGTATTGTCGGGCTGAGAGTTTAGTTCAAGTTTATAGGGCTAAGTTTTAGGTATCTGGGGTGAGTGTTGATTGCTGTAGTCGGTATCAGTTGCCTTTCAAGGCTTTGGTTAGCGCACCTTCGTACCTTCATTGCCTTCACATCTGGAAGCGATGGGTACCGGACAAACCTGCAAGACATTTGGTCGCACAACTGTGCAGAGTGTCGTTTGCGCTGGCCTGCCCCAAGCTCCAATTCGGGTTCATTTCCCACTCGCTGTGTTGCTTTCCGGGGATCCCCGTCTTCACAGATGCTCAGCACTTCCACACTCGACCCATGAAGGTTTTCACGCGCGTTGACCTTCCCGTTTCCGGGGTGTCCCCAGGGACGCGTTGTTTTCATTCCCACACAGATCCCATTTTACAGCGATTCGCCGACGCGTTTCCCATGCAATTGAAGCGAACACCCCAAGGCATGCCGAGGCACTCAGTAACCTTGGCTCGCCCCTCCTTGAATGGATCAATTCAAAAACAGAACAGCGCTAGTCAATTTTGTTCGTTATACATCTGATGATGCCATACGACACAAACACAGACATGGGCACAGACGCCCTGCCGTGTGTTATTTGGCAGTAGCCCCGGTCCCGCCACGATCTGGACCCGCCATACGCCCACTGATAAATCCTCACAGCACAAACCTCTCCCAGAACAATTTCGTGGAAGCGACACAATCCCCGTCCGCTAAGGCTGACGCCAACAATAGGTGTCACAAAATTTGACGCAATGCTGTGCTTGATGTTGCTCACAGCTGCTCCGCATTTCGCCCTCCCCTGCCCGCTGCAACTCCCAGTGCTGGTGCACACGCGGCGATCTGCCGGCTCAGCCGTTCAGCCTGCCAAGCCCATCCGCTCGTACGCACTGTCGTCTTGTTAACTACAGAGAGCTCGTACACCCCAACAGGAAGACACGAGCAAAACCACGGCTGCGACTAGTCACGTGAAAAGGGCCACAGCCACGACCGACACGCACGACACGGCTGCTCATCAGCACCGGCTAGAGCAGCAAGTTGGAAAACGAGCTCCAGTCCATTACTTGAAGCCGTTCGGAACTGGAAGCTGATGCGTTTCTCGAACGTGGTCCACGACGGCCTTCAGCCCATAGCACTGGAACGCCGCATGGGCTGCGCGGAACCCATCGCCATACACAAGCGTCGGGTTGGTTCGGATCTGGTGGGCAGTGAAGCTGCTCAGCCGTGTCTCGTAGGCATCCTGGAAGCGGACAGGGCGTGCACAGTGTCAGAATGCGCAATCGGCCTTTTTCATCGCTGCGAGTCGTTGCGCTTTCCCCAGCATCCCACATGTGCGCACGTGTTTTCTTTTCACAATGTGTCAGAATGTCCTTTTCGCTCAAAAGAATAGAAGAGAGGGGAGGTTGAGACGAATGTGACATCCCTTTCTTTTCGAGAACACGCACCACCAGCAGCCAAAGCACTCGTCCAGCACCACGGCCAGGTGCGTGCAGAGGAATTTCTGCACAACAAGAATCAGATGTTCTGGCACAAATACGACTGGGAGGCACATGCACGACACTAGAACTCATTTTCGTCGCCACAAACACAGGCATTGCAATACAGTCATGTCAACAGAATCGAACCACCAACGTGCACCGCCTCCTTCCTGCAGGTGCCACGGGGTCAGGTTCGGATATTATCTTCCCTTGAACACAGCATGCAGCATTGTCCACACGTTCCTGTCGCCAAGATGCAGGTTTCTTCCCGAGCTGCTCTGGTGCCACCCACCTGTGGATTCTGTCGCTCGAGCCAGATGAGCGCCATGAGTTGGCAGAGCCCCTCCTCCACGTCTTGGCTCAGCCGGGTGATGTTGTTGAGCTTCAGGTAGGCGTGCATCACCTCGTGGGCAAGGATGGAGCCGATGAGCAGGCGCGGCAAGCCGTACAGCACGAGGATGGCAGTCACACTGCAGTGGTGGCGCTCAACAGGGACCATCTCCGACCGCACCGCCCACCCAGAGCTACGCCTGACTGTTCGGATGGACCTTCAGCACCGATGGAACACGGGGTCAGCCGACCGGTGGCGTCCAGTCGATGCATGCTTTCAATGCAGTGTGCAGACATCGGTCCTTGTGCAACAGCCACATCTGCAATGGATCTTTATATTGTCATACATGCGATCAATGTGGAACTGCACTTGGAAGATGATTGTGCAGTTATGGCTTGGCAATGTGTTTTCAGGTTGATCCATATTCTGCCAATGTCCTGGACCAATGATGGAGGTCCACTGCCCATTTTGAGCTTGTGTCTGTCCCCAAGATAACCTCACACAAATAAGCATACTATTTATCGTTGGGCTACTTCTCATCCATCGGTATTCACCATACACAAACATAACACATTTGTCACCATCCAAAATCCCAGCACAAGCCCTCTCACCTGTACTCCTCGGCGAGAGTCATGCCCCTGGTTTGAGACCCTTGGTGGTGGCCTTCAAGGGCATCACATTCATTCAAAGCCTGCTGAAACACCAGCATGAGTGGCGGCCTTGAGGGCAGATGCAGGTCCAGGTCCCTGTACATTTGCAGAATCTCTGTGTACAGTGGCTGGCAGTCCTCTGTGTCCACCACCACGGTTTCCTGACAAGATGAGCACAGCTGGCGGCCGTCCTCCAACGGTGCCCATTTCTCACCTGAGCATTGCAAACAAAAGTGTGAGTGGGATGCCGTTGCACCTGTTTTCATCTCCCGTGGTCAAAAGTCGCTGCCTGTCGAGTGTTTCTGACACACATGCAACTCCCACTGTAAGGTTTTCTTGTCACAGAAAATGTTCACACTGGGAGTGTTTTGTGTACATCCTCAGCCAGCGGATGCTCAAGCAGGTTAACCAACTAGATACCCATTCCTGACTGCACAGAAGCACCCCAGTCTAATTCCCAGTGCAATACACATAGCCTTCGTACCGTGACGCTTCAGGCACTCGCATGCTGTGCACCGAGGCGTGCCATCTGTATTGTGCTTCCCGCAGTACTTGTATCGCCAGAATGGGTGTTCTGACCACGAGATCCTGTTTCCGACCATCGGCAAGTGTTCATCACACACCTGCACACAGCTCAACGTCAAGTTTTTGTTTGTGTGCCGATCAAGTTCTGTGTGGATTGAGGGAGATGCAAGCAAGCAAGGGAACCTATGATGACAAGGGCGTTCTTGATCAATCCTATGCAAAAGCTACAATGTTGACTGTGCACATTGATAATTGCCAGCTCAATCGTTTGAAAAGCAACAACAGGGCGTTCACCTCTTGAGCATAAAACTGAGATGCACAGCGCATCATCGTGTCAATCTTCAAAGCATTCTTTTCCTTTCCTTTCCTTTCCATGTAGTTGCATGGTGCGGGTGGCTCTTGCCAACAGCTATAATGCGCATTGCAACGTGTCACAGGGGCTGGACACAGAGCTGGCTTCATTGCCACCAGAACATGCAAAAGCGTCACAGCAGAAATGAAAGCATCCTGGTTGCGTACTTGCGACATCATCGTGCACTTTACACAGCCCGCCGCATTCTCACCATGCAGCGCTCGTGAAAGAGAGCCCTGTGGCACTCTGGGTGATACGGTTCTCCATCCTTGGGAGTGTACATGCTCTGAATGGGCTTGCGACATCCTGGACACCTGGGGCACAGCTGACAGGCTCAGCAGAGAGACCAGGGAAAAGGTGCCCTGTGACAAGGCGATGTGGACTTTCCACTGCCACACATGTCCTTCCAATGGCGTGTCCGCACGGTGCACGAACAAGAAAACTCGATTTGGCTGCGAACTGAAATTTGGACAGCCAGAGGGGTGAGGGCTGACACACACGTGTGAAAGAGACGCAACAACAGGTGCGCAAAAGGTTGTCTGAATTGGCTTGGCAGCCCCTCTGTCGGTTGGTGATCTTCTCCGCAGGTGCAACGCACTGGTGTGGAAGGGCTTCAATGGAACAAATGGCTCGCTCGCACAGCGCACGTCTCTTCGTTTTTGAGCAATGCCCAACCACAACACCCAAAGAAAAGGATTTCAACGCCTTCTCCGCGCGAGATCCCGCCATTCGAATGCCGCACAAGGCAGGAAGCGGCGCCAATCTTCGCACAAGAATTCGTGCCTGAAACAATCCGGATGCCACTTCTTGCCGAGGGCGGACGTCCAGTTGTGGAACCTCAGCCACTTGTCGCAGCCCGCGCAGCGATGCGCGTCCAGAAGCTCGTCGGGCGAGCTCGTCGTCGGCTGGTCCGCGTCGCTCCTCGCGGGCTCGCCGCGGCGGTCACCGCCGGGCCCTCCCGGCGCCGGCCCTCTTGGCCCACTGGGAGTGGCTGCGGGCTGGTCACAGACAATCGACACACATCTCGCCCTCAGCGGGTGCCGCATTTCCCATCCGCCCGCCCGTCAACAACCGCACAACCCGCAGGCAGTCGCCGCCGACAAATCATGCGGACCGCCAACGCCAACGCCAACCCCCACCCCTGCAAACGTTTCCATAGCCCGGCCCGAGGCAGACTCTCCTCCCGCTGACTGCCCTGACCCCCCCCCCCCCCTCCTCTCCCCATACCCTTCGATTCATCTCCTCTTCCGATTGCAGCTGCAGGGCCATCGCGAAGTCCCTGTCTTCGGCCTCCTGCCTCCTCCGCATGTCTTGCCCGTCGGCCCCCCGGCCCACCCCGGCCCCCTTCCCATTCTCGGCCTCCACCTCCGCTTCAGAGGCCGAGATCGCCAGCGCCAGGTCCAGTTCCTCCTCGTAGTTCACCGATTGCACGCGCGGCAGGCCCTCGATCGGAATCGACGCCCTGCGGCCGTCCGACGAAAGGGATGTCGCGGGAGACAGCAGCGTGGGCCGCGGCGGCACGCCGCTGGCGAGCCACGGGCTCTCTCCGGGGCCACCTGCGATCGGCAAAGCGGGGAGATCAGAATCAATGTGTGTGGGCTGGGCGGGCACCCTCACGGGAGTTGGGGTGGCGGGGCAGCGCCAACTTCGATGCCGCAGCGGCGAGTAGGGAGCCGCGCACCTTCCATCCGTGCAGCCGGCGCAGAGGAGGCACGCGAAGAAGACGGAGTTGAGCGGGGCAAGGAAGGGCTCTTTGGTGTTGGTGTGGGTGGGAACGCAGGAGCGGTGTGCGCCCTCGCCGTGCCTCCGGCCAACGTTCGGATTTTTCTGGGTCAACGCGAGCGCGATGGCCGCTTTACATTGCGCGCTTCCACGCGGCCAGTTCGAGAAGAGTCCACCCAACGCGGACAGTAAGAGTGACGCGAGGCTCAGCGGAACCCGTCGCGCCACTGCGCGAGGGGGCCCCAGCCCGACAAGTCCGCCCGCTGGCTGGCCCCCAGAGCCACGCAGCAGCACGGCAGTCCGCCACCGGTACGGACAACGTGTGGCTCGGAGCGGGGGCCGTCTTGGGCGCCCCAAATGGCGCCATGTGCGCCTCGGCGGCACGGCTGGTCACGTCATGCCTCGCTTCTCGCCGCTTTTTGTCATTGGGAGCAAATGCACGCCCAGGGAGGGTTGCTGATTGCCTCAGACGTTTCTCCGCTTTGTTTGCGTGACCCGGTGGGCACCGCGCGATCATGGGGGAAAGTTCAACGAACCGTTCTTCATGGGGCACACCAGCCTGTCAGGGAGCGCCCAGCCTCGCAGTTGCGGGTTCTGCTGAGTGCGTGCGAACAAGAACGGCGACACGGCGTGCACACCGCGGTTTCCCTCCTAACCAAGAGCTCTCATGTCTCTTTTCCGTGCTTTGAAAGATGACGCAGAAGTCTTCATATGCAACAGGAATCCCACGACCAAGAGCGCCGCATATGCAGCAACAACAAAGCCTCGCTCCGGTGCCAGTGTGAGCACAGGTGTCGCAACCCTTCGGGATGCGATTGTTGTGCGGTGGAGTTGCGTCATTCGACTTCTTCATGTGCGCACTTCGCGTCCCCGCAGACTGTCACAAGGGTCCCCACACGAAAGCCCCACAATTCATCTAAAAAGAAGGCGGCACGTGGGCACTCAATTGCTTTACAGAATTTGGAATAAAAATCTGCCGTTGAACCCACCCTGGGACGCATTGGGAAGCTTCCAGTGCACCGTTTGCAGCACGAAAGAGAACCTTAGGCCCACCTCGCAGCAGAGTCACCCTTGGCGTAATTTGTGCTCTTTCTTGGTCCTAAAAAGCGCCCTAAATTGAGGCAATCGCCCTCCATGTCAGAGCCTGCCCACTTTCGCACATCATTTGGCCCATGCATGCATTACCACCCTGTTTCCCACACTTCGGATCCAGCAGAGTCAGCAAACACAAAACTCCCTCGCGTCCCATCCCCGCCCCCCCGCATTCCGTCGCCTCAGAAATTGCCGACAATTTCGCGGATCCCCATCCACTCCCGCCAGGCACCGCCCGCGATGGCCCACCGAAACGGCATGGCCGGTCCCGCGGCCTCCTCCTCGGCCGCCTCCCACGAGTGGGACGCCTGCCGCCGCGACGCCCGCAAGCTGGAGGGCGAGGTGGACATGAAGCTGGGGGCGTACGCCAAGCTGTGCGCCACCTTCGACGGGTCACCCGCAGCCCACGGCCCACACGGAGGGCCGTCCACGGACCAGCTGCTCAGGGCCAAGGCGTCGGAAATCGAATCCCTGCTTCAGCGGCTCTCGGACGTCAACGAGAGGATGGGAGGATCGGTGCCAAGCGGCGACCACGGGCGGCTTCACACGCTCGCCAGGCACAGGGACATTTTGCAGGATTACGGGCAGGAGGTGCGCAGGCTGAACGCGTCAGTGGGGGCCGCCAGGGACAGGGCGGAGCTGATGGCGAGGTCCGAGGAGGGGGCCCCCCACGTGAGCGTCCAGGTGCAGGGGGCGCTGCTGAGGGAGCGGAACACGATCGCGTCGTCGACTGCGGCGATTGACGAGGTGATTGGGTCGGCGCACGCGGTGGAGGCGGAGCTGAAGGACCAGCGGCGGGTGTTCGAGGGGATCGGGGACAGGCTGTACGCGCTGGGCTCGCGCTTCCCAGTGGTGAACGGCCTGCTGAGGGCCATAGCGCGTAGGAAGTCCAGGGACACCATCGTGCTGTCAGTGGTCGTGTCCGCGTGCATCCTGGTGCTGCTGGTGTTCCTGTGGCGGCGGTGACCCGATGGGGGCGGCGGCGAGCTTTCCGGCGCTGCCGGAGGGGATGGGAAGGCCTTGGGGATCCTGGAAAGTCACCAGCGTGGGGATTGGGTGAAGTTCGGCTGTTGTTGAATGGATGACATACCAGAGAGCGGGCATCCCCTTTTGAGCAAGAATTTTGTGAGGTCGGGGCCCGAGACGAAGATTCTTTGTTGCTCACACCAAGGGGCTCAGTCAGTTTAGGTTTCTTGCTGTCTACAAGGACCTGTGGGCTTCTTAGGAACGCTTGGTGGGCATTGTTGGCAGGTTGGAATCGATGTGAGTTGTGCTCAGGGAAGGGTTGCAGGAGTAGTGCATGCGGGGATGCAAGCAGGAGATTGGATGGCGCATTTCAAAATAAGTTGAGGAGTAGGGTGCGCACAGAGGCATGCCGTTGGTGCAACAGAAAGAGGCAGAGGAGCTCACAGGTAGAGGCAGGGGCAGAGGTAAAGGAAGTTTTAGTGGCATGGAATTTTGTATTTGAACGCTAGTTTACAGGAAGAAAATCGTGCTTTGCAGTCCTGGCTCAGAGTGTGCCTGGCTGGATGCAGAGTATGCTGGTTAGCCCACACAAGACGGGGCAAGAATGCTTCACTCGGCCTGTCAGTCGACAACTGTCTGCGCTGTAGGCCACAATTGGGGCATGGCGCAACTGCTCCACTATTCCGTTTCTTCATCCATATGTGTTTCCTGGATGCAACACAATGTTTTGCAGCATCCAGGACTTGTGTGTTGCATGCGAGCCAACTATTTGTACATAACGAGTAGTAGGGCGAACAATTAGCACTGTGCCTTGTGCCAACGAATCCGTTGGCACAAAACCTGCTGGACACATCAGCAACGTGGAGTTAACAACTCATAATTGAGATCATGGGAACTGGGTGGTCGCATGCGGGGGAATGGTGACAACATACAGCTTCGTTCTGATGCACCTTCAGCCAGAAACTCGAGGCATTTTGATGTTTGTCGATGCGCCACTGCTGCCCTCGAGACAGGGACATCCACCAAACTAGCAGTGGCAAGGCCAATGTGGCCAACAGGAACCGTGGATGACACCATGCAACTTTCAGTGCCAATAGCCCAGGACGATCCATTCTCTGCTGTTTCTTAGGGGTGTAAAGGTTGTGTGTGGTCAAGATGTCTGGGCCAAACTGGAAGAGAAATCTGCTGCAAAGACCCGCATGGCTGAAGCTGATGTGAGTGTTCAACAGCTGATAGCAAGGGCAGTGTGCTTGAAGGATAACGAATCGATCCTCACCACATAGGTACAACGTCATTCAGGGGGCTGAGAACACTGTGTGGCTCCAGATTGTCCATCATGGTCCTTGGGGAAGTGGATGAAGCCCCCTCACGCTTCTGCAAAAACGCTCACTGCCATTTTGCAGGCCTGCGAGGAATCCAAATGAGTTTGCAGCTTTTAACTGATAATCTGCCCTTCAATTCGACCTCTACATGGCTCTTTCATCAAATTTATTGGGCAGACGTTAGCAACAGCATATTTGGCACAGGGCATTGGAACGGAGAAACTCCTTTGGCCACAGCGCATAGACTACAAGCCTAAGCCAGAAGCTGATGCAGGCCCGGGCCCCGTGGGCGTTGGAGATCCTGGGGGGTTTTAAGCTCAGGGCGCTCACGTTGTGCAGGCCTTTTGGGGCGACTTCTTGAGATGAAGCTAAGCACGTGGAGCATGCACACATTTTGCCTCGTTGCCAAGGCAATTCATCAATACTGGGACGAATCCATGACACGCTATTGTGTGGCGAAAGAATGCGTGATGTAGACTGTCGATGCATATGTGCTACTCACAGCCAGGTCGCCGCCAGTTCCACGTGCCGGAGTACGGTTGAACCCAAGTGCCGCCTGGCAGAGTTGGGCTGCCGCGTCCCGACACCAGTGAAGAAAGATTGCGCCAGAGGGCAAGGAGCTACCTGGCGAGCAGCATCCAGCTCTGAGCTGCTCCCGAATCTGCTCTTCTCACGGCTCAAATGTTGATTGATCCGCCAGTTTCATGCACACGGCTCTCTATATAGGGATGATACACAGATACACAGATATATCCGTACGCACAGCTCGTGAGAGAGCGGGAGATACTTCGGGGACCCGATATTTCCACCGTGGCACCGTGCCACGCTTCCGCATTTTTTTAGACCCGCACCTGCCGCTCAAAAAAGCCCTGCTCCACACGTTGGGGATATTTTGGTGGACGCGGTGGTACATAGCGAGTGGTGGATCGCTGTTCCGCGCACAGAGCCTCCGCACAGCCTCAAGGCCACCCCGCACCGCCGACGCCTCCCAGCACAGCAGCCATGTCCCTCTCCGCCGCGACCTTCTCCGGCCGGTCGCCAATGGCGGCCCCCCTCCGGGCCCTGCCCCCCCTGCGCGCCAGGCCATCTCGCCTGGCATGCCGCGCCGAAAAATCGAACAAGGGAGACAGCGGGGAGCGCCTGAGGGATGCGCTCGCCGGCCCCGTCGTGGCGGCCGTGGCGGCGGCGATGCTGACCGGCGCCATGGTTCCCGAGGAGGCCTGGGCGGCGCGCAGCGGCGGCAGGATGGGAGGGTCGTCGTTCCGCGCAATGCCCAGGGCCGGTGGTGGAGGCGGGTGAGATCCCGGCCCCTCCCTGGCCCCCCTCGCTTTGTTGGGTCTTGAATCTGCAGCAGCCGCGACCCAGGATTGGGGAAACAGGAATGGGCATGAATTGGCGCCCGCTTGGCGCCGTTGTGAGTTCCGTGGATTATTGGCGAGGCTGTTCTGCGCCAGTCCCCGTTTGTCCAGAAAGTTTGTTGGTCTAGTGCCAGAATTTTGGCCCGGTGGCTTATAGAGGCGTAAGCGGACTCGGTCCGCCCTCCAGCCCATATCGTTGTTGCATGAGATTCAACCAATTGCATACAAGGCTTCCGCTGCAGTGTGACAAAGAGTCTCCAGGATGTTGATCCACTTTGCAGCAACTTTCTTCCCCTTGCAGCAGCCCATTGTAGGCGATTGTCTTGTGGGCACAGGCCATGAACGCCCCCTGTCTCATCGCTTGTGGCTTGAGATCTTCTTAGCCTTGGCCAAATTGTCACCCATTGCAGCCAAAAAGAAGTCTCAGTCCATGTATTGCATTTGTGAAATTGCAGAGACCAAAGAAACGTTTGCAGGTCGCAGTCGATGATACGTGCAGAAACATACATATAGAGTTTGTCAGTTTGCAAAGGTCATAAGCATGAACACCACCCAGTTGCACCACACAAAACTGGTGGCCAATGGGGCCAACTTTTGTTGCCATGATCAGGGCCTCCCAGGTGTGGTACTATCAACTTGTTTATTCAGACGGAAACCTGATGTGGGGTCCCAGGACTGGTTTCTATCCATTTCTGCTGTTTATGCTCATGAGCATGTTATCAAGGTCGTTTCACCATTTTTCACAAATGGTGAGATCCTGTGTGTTGACATTGCACAAATGTGAATCTTTGTGGGTTACGAACTGCATCTTGTTTGATTGATGTCACAAATGGTCTTTTGACTCCCAGTTGCCTGTGCACAGGAGGTACAGCGGATATGGTGGCTACAGCGGTGGGGCGTTGGTGGCACCTCCCCTTGTCGGTGGCTATGGCTATGGTGGCGTGATGCCGTTCTTCTTCCCAGGTTTTGGCTTCGGCTTTGGCGGGGGCCTTTTCCAGATCTTCATCGCAATGTTCCTCATCAACGCCGTCGTGAATGCCATCAGGAACGTCACAGAAGGCGACAAGGATGACGACTTTGATGACGATTTCTAAACTGCCTGGGAATGCAGAACACCTGCCAAACGTGATGAGACCCAGCATGTGCTAGATGCGCTCCTGATTTTGGAATGACGAGGGGTGGCAGTGCCTGCCGGAAGGGATGAAGTTTGTCATTGATTTTTGCCGCTATTCTTCATTATGATTGTTGGTGTTGAGCTGTGTACGTTGTGACAGCTTGTGTAGGGTCGGGTTGATGAATGGGGGGGCTCAGCACCGAACAGTATGATAAAGCAGACTGCTGATGTATTGCCCAGCTGTGTGTTTATTCTATGGCTGTCGCCCCTGCGGCAAGAGATCGTGTCTTACAGTTGGTGGGCGCTAATGTAAGCAACACCGATGCTTCGGGTATGTCGTGTCAGTATGATATTGCCCGTATTCGTCATGTTCTTTCGGTCATTATTAGTCATACTGCCTGTGGATCCTATTGTTGCTTGCGGCGTATGGTACATGATGAATGTGCACAATATTGTCGTTTAGCATTCAGCACCTGCCATCCTGCTCCTGCACTTGCAAAGGTGTTGCAAACATAAGCCACTCCCCTCACTGCGCTGAACCACCCGCATTGCCACTGTATCCCCTGCGGCCACCTTCCCAATGCTCGCATCTAGTGTATACTGCCACCCTCACGGGCTTTTCAATGTAGTGCGCTGTGACGCAGTGGTGAAACATCACCAGCGCCGGTCGGCGCCCTGCATTCCTCTCGCCTGTCTGGGCAAGAAGTCGCGAATGGAGCGATCCAACGGCAGACTGACTCAGTCTGCATCCACATGCGCACACGACCAGCCGATGGCCCAGCAGTTGGATGCTGCGTATGCGCTGTGCTGGCATGGTCATGGCGTGTTGCTGTCCCTGCTGCCACCTATCAAGCCCTCCGCAGTCCCACCTAGACTAGGTACATACGACTCCCTTCTACCCCTCCACGCTCCCGCCCGAACGCCCCAGCCCCCTGCTGCCCCCTTGCGGATGATGCTGTCATGCCCTGGGCCAGACGTCGTCATTGGCGCGGAAGTACAGGCTTTGCGGCAGGTTTTTGATGTTGGTGTTGCGCATGATGACGTCACGCAGACCTGGGGCAGACATGGCGTCCTTGCGTCACGCTCACCGAGTGAAAACATGGCTCCAGGATAATTAGTCGTGAGCATTATCAGCATAATCATCACAACAGTAGAGTGGCTGTAAACCTGCTGTTGGTAGGACTGGAAAGCGTTTGCTGCTTAACATTCAGCTTTGAGGCTCACTACACTACAGCTATTAGTAATAGCTGCACTGGTGTGAAACCTGAGAAATTGACAGTACATATGTGTTTGATCTTCAAGTCCAGAAACTCAAGGGCGCTCGTCCAAAGCGGGGTGGGGCGTGGAGCAGGGCATCGCTTCGCGATGGCCACACTCATGCGCCTCCACAACGCACCCCGGTCGCAATCGCGACAATCGCAACATCGCAAACGGTGCGAGAATAGCTCTACCACGGTGGCCACCACGGCAGGGCACAGGCCACTCGATAGCAAGTGCCTTTACCACCTAAGATGCGGGCGGAATTGTGTACTTCACAACGCCAATTGCAGCGTATGCTCGCCCTCACCTTGCACGCGGGGACGGGGTAGGAATTGCTGAGCATTGTGTGCTAGAACCGCCATGCAAATCAAACGGGGCAAATCGCGCAATGCCAAAGTGATTTTGAGAGTCTTTTTTGGGCATTGGTCATTGCAATGTCCAATTATTACTTCAGTGGTAAAAACTGAACTAATAACTGCACAATGCGATGACCAGTTCCGTATTGCAGTAGGCTTCCAATTACTACTGCAATAATTGGATCCTCATGTTAGCAAGTACATTGCTTTAAAAGTTAAAAGTTTCAGCAACGTGCGTGGGAATGCGATCCCCACCTGTGGCCCTGATTTTCTGCACTTCCGCGTCCGTGAACAGGCCATTGTCGCCGTTCTCAAAGTAGAACCTGTCTCCGTCCCTCAGCCGTGTGTACTGGTCGCTCATGGACGCGTAGAACAGCTCGCCCAGGTTGGAGTCGTTGACGTGATCCTCCGCGAGGCCCCCCAGGTAGGGATCGATATCGTCCAGCGATCCGTAGATCTCCTCCAGCTTGGAGGCCACGTAGGGGTCGCTGGTGATCTCAGAGAACGCCGTCTTCCTCTTCAATCCCATGGACTCCCTGCGTCGAATTGCCCAGGGCCGGCGTCAGTTTGCCGCACTGCCACCGTTGCATCTGATGCATGGGTTCAAGGCAGGGGCAATGTTTTGGGATGAGCAAGAGGAACAGGAGAGGTACTGCTTATTGTCGAATTGACAGTGGCTATGGAAACGGACATATATCGATTTTATCTTGATGATGTGAATGGTAGTTTTTTTGTTGTATGCATTTGTGGTTAGAATTCGGCCTTACCGTGGTTTGGCCGTGGCGAAGCGGAATTGTTACCACAAATATCCCACCACATTTATCCCAATAAAAAGTGACACGAACTTAGTGTTGCTTCCCATTGGGATATAGGAGAATTTGTCGGAGAAGCGGAACTTTTCAGCGCCCTTTTTCGGTTGGGCATTTTCATTACTCAAAGATGACTGAAATGCGGATGTTTGAACGCGGTAGCGGTGTGGGTCAGCCCACCATTGTTTGCGTCACCGGCATGCAAATTTTCCATTGGTTCGCAGAGTCATGGACAGTAACATCTCATGCGTCAGCAGAAGGGATCAAGTGGATTGCCATCTGGAAGATGCACGGGGCTACTCTCTCATCGATGGGAGAGTAGCCTCGTGCATCTTCCAGAGGGCAATCCACTTGATCCCTTCTGCTGACGCATGAGATGTTACTGTCCGATATTGGAGCCCTCGACGCCAATCGCATCGCCCGATGTTCGGGGGGAAATGCCACAAGCAAGTGCCACACAGTGGCGAGCCACAAAGTGCCATAAAACACTGACACTGTTACGACGCCTCATCGTTGAATTCATTGAATGAATTCAATGATGAATCACCATCCCAATCATCGCACCACAGGCGCCTCCGATCAGGGTATTTCGCCGGTCTGGGTGAGTATGTGATCAGAGCGGTCTTAGTCGACTTTGCTGGGGGCCGAGGTGATCACCTGCATGTGTTGTAGTCGGGGATGCCGTGGTCGCGCGCCCGCTGAATGTTGCGCGCCGTGAGGTCCGACCCGCCCGCGCCGGGGTCGCCGAACAGGTAATGCGACACCGATGTGGCGAAGTACACGTCCACCTCCATCTGGTGCCGCCAGCTCATGCCCCGGAGGATGGGCTCGATGCCTGCAACCCAGAAAGACCCATGAAAATTTGCCAAAAAATGTCGTCCATGTACTCAAATGCAATTTGCCGAAAAATGTCGTCCATGCACTTAAATGCCCTTTCGCACAGAGTGCAGAGAACAGCGGCTAGCGGTGCTTGTACATTAGTAACCTGTGGTAAATTACACAATTCTCCCCATGTTCAAGCATTCGATTCAGTGGGCCTCTGACTGAAATTTCAATGAAATTGCCGCTGTCCAGCTGTCCGACATCCAATGTGCAGCAAATGGCGAGCCCGCATGATGAGCGACTCGAAACGGAAACGTTCCGCACAAGCCCAATTGCATTGCCGAAACTGCAGTACGTGGTGAGAAGAGCTCGTTGCAGCACTGGGCCTCATTGTTTCTGCTGATTCACTGGCTCGTTGGTCTAATTTGCAAACGCTTTGTAAACAGAATCAACTGTTTGGAATTGATAAGGGTTAGTGTTAGCGCTGCGTGAGAGTTGGCCCAAATATGCGATCGAGGCAGTGTTGTCCAATTTGTTGCTGTCCATAGGGCGGGTCATGGGCGGAGTTCGGACTACCTTGCTGCTTTCTAAGTTGCAATCGTTCAATCTTCCATTTGATGGGTACAGAAGAGGGTGTCGGTTGCCAAGGACCGGCGAAAATGCTGGTCGACACCCGGCCAAATTCTCTATGGGCTGACACCGGGCTCCTGGGCTCACAAGTGCGCAATCTGGGTGGCCGGCCCGGGCATGCGGGTCCCCGTCAACCTCAGCCAACCCTGCACTCGTGCATGAATCTTCCGGGGCGCGCCGCCCATTTGCCTTGTCTGTGGCCCCACGGCCACAGATTGGGCAGCCCACGCCACCCCTGCGCCTCCCCATCCCGATCCTCAAGATTTCGGTTTCTTTAGTTTGTCCCATTTTGGCATGTTTGGCGGGGGCGCGTACCTGCTGCCAGGGCCTTCGTCGGGTAGAAGTACACTTCGAACAGCGGGAGGTGGCCCTCGGGAATTTCGTTGCCGTTGTCGTCCAGCCTCAGAATTATGTCGCCCACTTCGCTGTGGCCATAGCGGTAGGACACCGTGGAGAAGAAGTTGTCCACGCCTGGGTGGATTCGAGAGAGGGTGTCCGTTGCGACGTTTCCGACCTCTTCTGCCCCCGCTCAGTGACAGGCAAAGGATTTGGCCGACTTGCGTGAATTCGTTTCGCGGCAGACGGCGCCAGATGACGGAAATGGCATGGTGATAGCGACGTAACAATGTGCATAGCGACGCAGGTGTGGATACATTGCTGAAGAGATTTAGGAGAGGCACTATGTCGAATTTGGCACACTTAGCGTCAATCTGGCGCTGTGGGAAGGAAGCTCAGAGCTGTGACGCCTAGATATTAGTAATTGACAGAAAACGGCATTAGCTATGGACATGCTCAGAACGCCTCTCATCAGCGACAAACAAATTGAGAATTGCTCAAAAACCTCCCTCGCGCGTTCAGCCTTCAAGGGAGGCGCCGTGTTGTTTCAATTGAGAGCTTTCTGGGCCGCCCCCGTCGCCTGCCACGGGTTTTGGAATCCCATTTACTGTCCTCTACAATCATTGGAACCCGTGGCCACTAAATTGCTCAAAAGATATTGCAAGCGGCTTCAAGCTATTAGGCAGTGAATCTGAGTCGTCCTAGCATCAGCATAAGGATTGAAGCTAAGAGGAGCGGGGATGATCTTAGCCCCAAATTGGCGGTAAGCATAACAAAACATAGCATCTTACCTTATGTACACATATATAACACCCTTGAAGTGGCAATGCAACCGTATTGTATGTATGCGCGCCAGCATGTAGAATAATGCAGGCATCCACTGGATGTCTACAAGAGTAATCACCGTACAACGCTTAGTGTTAACAGACCCTAAATAGTGGCAAAATGTGTTTAAACAGCAAAATATTGAATCAGCCACTCGCATGTGGACTTCAATTTGACACGGACAGCAGGGGTGCCCCCTGCGCCTGCGCCACCCTTTTCGGCAGAAGCACCACCCCTCAAGCGCTTTCGCAAAAGCAAACAACAGCGCGTTCGGCTGGAAATATCTATCTTTCGCTAAAGTACACGACGCGAACCAGCTCGCGCCACGCTACTGCAGCTTAGCACTTGGGTAGTACCTTACTTGAGCATGTACTACTTGCGGCGCCCTACGTCACACCAGGGTAAATGACGCAACGCGTCCCACCAGGGTACTGTCATGATGCCAGCGAGTGAATGTGGGAAGTCTTCAAGACACAATTTCCAGGCAGGCTCAGCTGGCAGGACATTATTGCACCGCACTATGCACAATTTGGTTCGCAAGGTATTCCAAAGTACTGTTCGCAGTTATAATACTTTTCGAACACCATTATATAATTATTAATACTTATCAAGAATACGAATAGCAAAAATATTGCCACAAAGAGAAATGCGAGCAATTGCGTGAAGTTTGCAGCGTTTAGGAATCCATCTACTTGTTGCTGATGCTCGCTGTGATTGACAAGGGCAAGAGCGCTCACTCGCGTCCACATTGGGTTTGTATCCTGTGTAGGCATCCAATTGGAATCCCAGCGACGGCATGTACTCATAGTAGCAGATGGCCTGCATCTGAGCCACGTTCCACTTTCTGGCCTCCTGGAACACTCGTTCGTCGTCCCACTCTGGATGCTCGGACTTAAATTCCGCGGCCAGCCTGCACACAAATCACGGAGCGCTGCCGACAATCGCCTCCAAAAGCGCGTTGCAGTTGCTTCAACCATTGCAGATTTGAGGGCGCATTGCACTCCTGATGCGCAGCTTCCACGACCACAAGGGTCTGAGGGCTGTATCTGGTACAAGCGCAGGCGTTCAGACCTTGGTGAGCACGGAAGTCGACCTGTCGCGCGGAATGGTGAGGCTGGTTCTGGTCACCGGCAAAACTTTAGCGTTAACGCATTTAACACAACAGGATTTGTTACCACAACAGCACTGTTAGGAGTTTAACTGCGCCTTTGGTATCTCTTTTGCACACTGGGACCGCAGCTAAGCCTGTGCAAGACGGGCAATGTCTTGCCAGAGGGGCTGCGAGAGTGTGCTGAAATTCGGTTTGGGAATTATCATGGAGTCCTGCAGTGCTTCAAATGCGTCTGGCAATGTGAACCGCGGCCTTCCCTGGACACAGCCTGCGGTTGTGACCATTCTCAAATAAAATCGGTTTTCAGATAAGCCCATACTGCGCTCGTTGATGGCGTAACTACGGGACCCATTGGCGGGTTCTCTAGGGGTAATCACTGGCAAACCAATTGTTCCATAATTTTATGAGCGACAGACATGAAGTGATGAACGGAAGGACGACACGCAGCATGACCAAATTGTTTCGCTCGCGTTCTGCAGATCACCCTCGCGAAAGAGCTGATATGCAAATGGAAACACGCTCGGAACTCGGCGAATTGTTGGCTGGAATACCCACCAGATATTGTCCATGCGTGTGGCGACATGTGCAGCTTTTGGTGCGTACGTTCTCACATGACTTCATTCCACCAAACCAGTCGATCGATCAATGAATAAGGCGCCCAGACACGTAATAAATGCCAAGCAGAAAGGGAAATTTAAAATTGCGAACCAGATTACCCACGCAGCCGCGCACGCCTCCCGCCGCCGCCACCAGCAGAAATTGGTATGACTGTGATGCTAACTGCGATGCTGTTCGACACTAATTGGTGCCGTCACATCTGTTTTAATGACTCCACAATCATTATGGTATCATATTGTGTCAAAATGGCATGCATGTTGCGTTGCAAAAATGTTGTTTTCTGACGGCGCCACACCCCCACCTGTTGTGCTCCCTCATGAACAGCGTCTGCAGCGCGAGGATGGGTGGGTTGACGTTGGCCCTGAAGTCTCCCGCCGCGCGCACCACCTCCTCCTTCCCCGAGTCTGCGGCCATTGCTATGCCCATGGAGGCCGTGGCGAAGGGGAGCATGTTGTTGTCGTGCGTGAGCATGCGGCCGTCGCGGAAGGACCGTATGCTGTCCGCCTTGTCGGGCGTCGAGCCGTAGACGACGCTGCCGTCGATGTAGGCGGTGATGCCGTTGAGCTGCTGCCGAGGCTGGGTGGCCGGCGTGCTGGCGTTGTACACTGACCTGGGGGCTTGCTGCGAAGGGATCAGCTGTCGTGTTATGAAGGCCTGAATACGCGGTTCCGGAACTATACATTCGGGGATAATTGATGCAACGTTGAGTGGTGTAATGGCTATTAAGTACTGCAGTGTCGAGGACGAAAAAGCGCAGCATTAAGAGCAATTGAGAATGGACACAAGTTAATGATACGCAAAAAATGTTAAAGAGATATTTTCCTGAAATTTTATGGGGAAAAGGAAATACGGAAGTGATGTGCCGGGATTTGCTGCTGTGAAAGATGGCCCGTACTATGTCTTAATGCAAAATTTCGTGATGTGGTTAGCTTCCACGTATTTTATCTTCACTTTGTATTGTAGGATATTTATGATTCCATTTTGATTGAGTACATTCGATAATTGATCCAATGCATTGAGTTGTATCTACCGCATCATGATAAGAGGTCGCACTTGCACTTGAGCGCTCACCGCCGCGCCATCGCGCCATCACATCATCGCGTCAAGAAATGTACAATTCTGGGAATTGGACTTCTATATGCCCAAAATTGCGCTCGGTGGATACAGTACAAGCATATTTGCAATGTCGAAACATGAAGGGATGGCATGTGCAAGGAGCAACCGAATGCGGCACATGTTTCCTTGAGTTTTAATTGCACCATCGTTCTTGGTTGCTGAGGCCATTTCATTTAAAAAAAATGCATCGACAGATCCAGGCGCAGCGACATCATTTCATTGCAGGAACCTTCCTTCCTCCTATCAACAAGTGTTGGTGAAACAGCCCAGGGGAATGTTGAAGCATCCGTCTTTGTTGACGTTGTGCAAAGCGAAAATGGCGATATTTAAAGTTCCTTGGCTGACATACTTCCCATAATTCACAGATTCCCATCCAACCATGCCAGATGCTCGTACCATACTTGGTTTTTACGTTTACGTTTACGTTTTTATTTTTACGTTTTTACGCGTAAAAACGTAAATTTGCAAAAGGGCCTATTTTTACGGCTATTTTTACGTTTTTGCGGGTCCCTGCGTCACATAGGTTACACGATGAAAGTTGCGTACAATGATCAGTGCTCCGCCATATCCAGCACCCGCAGCACAATGTCTACATCGCCTTTGGCAAGGGCGATGATGGGGTTTAACAAAAAGTCGTTTTCTGCCCCTTCCAGGGCATCTGGCTGCCATTCTCCGGACTCCGCAAGTCTGCATGTACTGTCCTTAAGTACACCGGGCAGTTTTTACGTTGTATTTACGTATTTTTACGCATTGTTACGCGTAAAAACGTAAAAATTATTTTTACGCGTAAAAACTATTTTTACGCGTAAAAACGTAAATACGATCAGTTTTTACGGCATAAATACCAAGCCTGGCTCGTACCACAACCAATGCATGTACGATTGTCTTAATTTGGTGAAATGAAGTCCAAAACCGAATAATCATATCCGTGTACTCCACAACTCCCCGGCGGTTCAAATTCATTTTCGTGACATACGCGCTCTCCGTGCGCAGGCCATTCGTTAACAGGACACGCATTCGCCAGGGACTTAATTTGAAGGGAGGCTGGTTGGTTTGGTTGGTGGCTGGCTTGTTGGTAGGTTGGTTTCACTCACCCAACCAATTGGGTGATCAGTGCGTTCCATTTATGCGTCGATTAATTTGTTCGAAAACTGATTGACTGCTTGCTCGATGGATGGAAATCTTGAACGCGCACACGTTTACGTGAACGACGCCGGCATCTCCCAAAAGATGCGACGGCAGCGCTGCAACCATTCCCTGCCAAACCCATTCAGGGGAACTAAGCTGCCTTTGTTGTGGCCCATCCACTAGCGGAAAACGCCGTGTTGCAATGCCAGCTGCGATGCCATTTTGACACAAAGTGACGCCATCACAGTGATTGCGATGGTGCCAAATGGCATCGCAGGAATATCGTTTTCTAATGGTGATCCTGGCTACGGTGCCCTTGGGCCCACCTCTTGAAACCTATCTCCACCGTCCCCGTGCACTCCGGGTCGTAGTACAGGTCGCACTCGGGGACCTGTATGGGCCAGGACTCGCTGCCCCCCGGCGTCAAGTCGATGTCGTGGTCGAAGAATTGGCCGATGTACGTGAGCATGTCCGTCGCCAGCCGTGCGCTCCTTTTCTTGTGCCTCCCCGGCGGCAATTCTAGGTGCCTCGTAAGCCTCCTGGGGTTGGGCCGATCCTGCCCCTGGCGATTTACAGGGCAGAATCGGCACGTTGGCCACAAAACCGGTAGGAGTTTGCCGCCTGTACAGTTGCCTCCCGTGTTCGAATGATGCAAAATGAGAATAATTTGAAACTGAAGGAATATATTGGGTTCTGATAGGAAATAGTTTTTGGTTTGGAAATTTGCTGTACGTTTGCACAAGAAAAATTGCGAAAATTTTGTACTGCGAAAACTCGCGAAGTTTGGTTCATTGAGAGAACCGTCCGATCCAAAAACAGAGACTGACCATTGCACGACCATCTACTACAAAACATTGCTGGTTCACTTTACTTCACTTTACTTCACTTTACTTCAATTTACTGCTGCATGTACATGTGTTGCACCATCAATATATACCACAAATAAATGGGCGCTGTTGCTGTTGCGTGAGCATAACGCAAGCCTTAAATCCGATCTTTCGCGGAATCCACGCCCCGCTTGCCGCAAAGCAGGGTTATGTTACGTGTCACAGCTCCGTAAACTGCATTCGTCAATCCGGCATCACACTGGACGGGAATTTGGCACAAGGAATGGGCATTCTAGAAGTTCCACGGAGCTTCTAGCGAGAAGCTATAGACATTCTGGAGCGCATGTGTACGCATCCCGTTTGCAGAACTGCGAACATGAATATTTGGTTTCGGCAATTGCCAATTTTTCCAGAATCGGGTACACCAAAACAATGCACACGTCACCCCTCCGAGCTCAGCGAAGCCACAAAGGGTACGCACGTACACTTAGTATACGTAAGAGTTGCGTAACTCTTCCATTCTTTCAGTGAAGAAGCCGTAGGTTTTCAATATGGTCCGGTTTACCTAACCCTTATCTAAGGATTTCCAGCAGCTCGTGAGCGTTGCAAGCGCGCGTCATATTGCTGTGGATGATTCGTACTGCCCCAATGTGCAGCCCACGTCTGGTAAGCTTCCGCGACTTGACTGCCAAAATTCTTCAGTAATTATGGTTTATAAGTAATTTCTAGGATAAGGCCCTGCCGCTTACGGCAGAACTTTTCACTGACACCACATACGACTGATGGGATGCTCATACTCAGCTTGAGCTTTTCAGGTGACCCATCTGATCTTACCGACGGCTCACTGATGCCATCCGCGTACGCTGCCGGCGTCTGGAATCGTTGGAGCTCGTTGTTTGTGGAGCTGCAACGGCAAAGGGGGCGCATCAAGCTCATGCACACCTTGTGCATCTCTTGTCGCTTTAAGCTCCGCCTGTGACGGGAAGCACTGCTGCGATAGCTTTGGCGCATTGACGTCGCATATGCGAGGCAGGCAGCACTCGGTGGCCACAGCAGCGGTAATGGCGTCCAATTTTGGCCCAAATACGCACCCCAAGCTTATACTCCATGATGAGTTCATGAAACCACTAACAGCATTTGTTTTTCATATGATTTCCCTGGGTAGTTACGCCACCAACGCGACTTATGACCCTGACCGCCTGTGATGCCACCGTTTATACAGCGTACCGCATCTGTGCCGCACTGCTCTGCACTTGAATTCTCAAACGGTTAAGTTAGCTTTCCGTTTCTGTTCAGTATGCTGGACCTCAATAGGCGCAACACCTTATGAATTTCCTAATGCGTTCTGTTCAGGAAATGTCTTCGGTAACGACATGCCGCGGCGTTGAGCGTATAGACACCCACCGCCGTATACAGTATGGTACGGTATCATATCGTACCACATGCCATAATGGTTTGTTGCAAGTACACCTTAGGGTACGCGCCCCACACTACGGCGGACGACTGGCACCGGGGCAGCTGAGAGTCTCCCAAGTGGGGAACATGCTCAGCAATCGCATCAAGGGACGTCTGAGGTGCCAGAATGCAGTAAACACAGAGAAGTTGGGAGGCAAATTTTGGCAAAGGTGTCCAGTTTTCGAGCCTTCAAAGGAGTGCATCAGTACGCATGTCCTCCAAGCCCCGAATTGCCGAGTGTGCCCATTTTACATTGTTTCCTTGATCCCGCCAGATCATTTCTGAACGCCGTTTGCTCATCTGGCAACAATGCGGTTGGGGGCACCATTGCCATTTTGCAAACCACCGTAACAGCGGATTGTTCAGCGGGTCCCAAATCCTCATCATCACACACTTTTATTTAGCAAGGCTCTCAGATCCTCGACCAGGTCGGCTGTGGCGCGCAGCGCAGGAACGCGAATTGCGTGACGCGTGTGGCTACGCACCCCCAGTTGGGGTGCGCAACATTGTTCCCTTTGCCGTCGTAGGCGTAGTACGTCACCGCCGCGCCGGTCAGCAGGGCGCAGTTCATCAGCGCCAGCAGGCGGAGGGGCTCCATGGGGCGGCAATCCGGCGTTTCGCCGCGCGCCACACAGCCCGCTCTATCTCCCGGTCACACTTTCGGTTGGGGACACTTGTGTGGCTTTGTGTGATGAATCGCAACGGGGGAAAGCCTTTTTCGACGGGTGGGGTGCTGTTCAGTGAGGCCACAGGAATGCTGTGGCGGCTGCGGCGTGGAACGGCGGGGGGGGATGGGCCCGGGATCGCCGATGGCGGAGGCCACCCACTCAGGGGACAGTCAACGGCGCGCCGGCGGGATGCGCTGACCGATGCCACCGAGTTTCTGGCACCGAATTTGAGCAGTGTTTTTCGGCCGCGAGGCGGTGTTCTGGGCGCCGATATGAGTTCTTTGAATTATAGTTGGTCAGAATCGACATAACGAGGCGCTTGGAACTGCAAGAAACGATTGTGCACGTTGCCGACTTTATTCGTCATCATTATCACCACCATTCAGTTTTACAGGACAGGGAAAGGACGTAGTCTTCAGCTTCCTACCTTGCCCGAGCAAGCAGTGTCCACAGTCTGTTCATTGAATTCTACTGCACGACCCAAGCAAATTCCATAAATCCGCCTTTTTTATTACCAATAAATGCTTGTTTGAATTTATCCACTTGTTCGTTATTTACGTGTTTTGCAGTCATGAATTGTTCCCAGCTGTTGGGTCCCCACAAGGCAAGACAATCGAGAAAACAAAAACTGTTTCTCAACGCAAGTGCCAGGACGATCTATGGCACCCGGCAAGCTGCGAGATGCTCTTTAGTGCACGTGGAAGGGCTCGACGTTCAGCCCTCCATCCCCAGGAGACCACAGCTGCGCGAGGCAGCAATTTGGGAGCACCGCCCACCCAGGAGCCCTTAACTTGGGAAGCCGAAGAAGAACCACCAGCGTGTCCAGCCCCGCACGCCGTCGGCATGCTTGATGGTGCCAGTCACATCATGTGATTGGCATTGGTCTTGGAGATGGCGTCTCCAGGAGCCTCTAGCAGTTCCTGGCTGTCCGCTGGACGTGGATACCGGGGTAGGATTAAGGCCTTGCAATGGTGCATGCAAGGGGGGCTTGAGGGGGCGATGATTGTAGATCAGTGTTTGTAGGTAAAAGAAAGCTAAAGGAAACTGGCGGCTGCGCCCTCGCCTTGACATGCACTTTCTATTGAAACCTAAATATAAATATTTTACATTGTACTTCCTCCGTCCGGAATTAATTGTCCTCTATAACTTTGGCACCGTACTTCTCTATCACGAAAGCTTCAATTTTCAACGAAATTTCTTTTCAAGTTGTGTTTATGTTTCGGGAGTATACAGTCAAAATTTCAAGTCGATCTATCAAGTATTGAGAATTCGGCAGTACTTTGTAGCAAGGGGTCTCAAGCCAAAAAAACACCCGTTTTCAACAAAGTCACCGAAACGGCCATTTTTCGCAATGGTGAGGGGCACGCCTTCCCATTGGTGAAACAAAACCGCATATACAGAACTTTCAACGCCATTTAGACTTAAGGTTGGGGTTGTCCTGATAAAGAGGCAGGGCAACAAAAGCGAGTTCCGGTGGGCTTGATCGCCGAACTTGCCGCAGTTTATGGCTGCAATTCGAGGACGATCCGGCAAATCGGAGCTGCCTTCAAGGCCCATATTTCTGGGCGAAGAGTTTTTGACCTCCATCGCCACCATCAAGGCAACTGCTGGAGGCGCCCCAATGCTGCCGACAAGGTGCAATCGAAGGTGTTGGCGATCTTCCCAGTTAGGCGGCGAACGATTCGGGAATTGGCTGCCAAGACAGATTTGCCAAAATTGACAAATTTTGAGCACTTGAGGGGAATGGGTGCAAGAAGGATGAGCAGATGGATCAAGCTCTATGTCACAAAAGAGCAAAGATATGCTAGGCTACGTTGAATCGTTGGCCACACACGAAAAGTTGGCTGAAAATGGGAATTTTTCGATTTTGCAAACACGATCCACATCGATGAAAAGTGGTTCTATGTAATGAAAGATGCCCCAAAAGTATGGGTTCTGCCATAGGATAGGCGTTCCGGTGCTCCAAAGGCATAAAGCAAAGCTTTCTTGAAGAAAGTGATGTTCTTAGCTGCCGTAGGGCAGCCCCACAAGCGGCCAAACGAGGCCAAGTTCAATGTATGGATTGGGATCTGGCAATTCGTGAGGGAAGGTTTTGCGGTGCGTTTAAGCAAGCATAGGGCTACCAGAGAGGTAGAATTAAAGTTGGTTTAAGTGGATGGGGATGCTTGGGGAGACATGATGGTGGAAAAAGTCTTCTTTGCCATTAGAGATGCTTAAAAACACTTGAAGAAGTATGTTGTTGTCCAAATTGATGGGGCAAAGCCGCACATAAAATCGTCGATTCAAGCATCGATCGAGGTGGAATGCTCCAAGCAAGATTACAACATAACTGTGGAGTAGCAGCAAGCACAAAATCCAGACTTTATTGTTTTAGACCTTGTCTTTTTTATTTATTCTAACTCCATACATCGCAGATCAAAGAGGGAGGAAATCTATAGAACATTGTCAATTCCATAACAATAGCCTTCTATGATCATGATCCCGACACACTTGAGCATGTTTGGCAAGCGCTCTTCCACGTGTTTGATGCCACACTTTGCCATAATGGGTGCAATGACTTCCCCGTACCATATGCCGGGACAAGAAGGGCGCAAATCCACAAGGATCTCCTATGGACGTGGATGTGAACGCACATTTTTCGGACAAGGCGAGGCATTTTGGGGGGGCTGCTTAGAGGGGTCGGGACTAAGTTTTTTTCCTTGAAACTAATAGTAACGGGTTTTGGGACCCAATCTTTCCAATTGCAAACTCTTTTTGTGATTTTGACATTGTTTATATGGTGTAATTCATCTCTTAAATAGAGGACAATTAATTCTGGATGGAGGAAGTACAAATTTTAGTGCAATGTTAATATAATTCGCACGACACTGTGCAAGGCTTTGTGGGCAATACAACCTGTCTTCTGATTATGCGAGGTTTAGTTGCCTCAGGAATGGCGGACAGGTTACCATACTGATATAGAGGTAGCCAT
>CAJHUC010001382.1:0-50478 GCA_905146915.1 Ostreobium quekettii | reverse complement strand
TCATCTTGCACCCGGAGCAAATCCACCTGGCTGGGGCTGCTCCTTGCTTCTGGATCTAGCGCATATCATGTGATCTTTGGCACGCCCGACGAGATGAGTTGGGCAGTGCCTGTTGTCAACGATCTCATAGTGCTCAGCAATCTGCATACAGTTGTTGTCGCCCCATCCCAGCATGCAAACCCTCCTATTGGCACGGCGAGTGTCAGTAGATAGGTTAGGAACCCTGGCATTCCACACTGGAATCTTGAGCTTTCCCACGGCTATGTCGAAACCATTCTCAAGGCTTTTGTTCCACCTTGGATGGACAACAACCTTCGCCAACCTGGAGGTCTGAACATCACCAACGTACATTGTCATTATAATTTCACGCGAGAATAACAATGACACATGCTTGGATATCATTTCCGTCCATTTGGTAATACGCAGAAAGATTTGGCACGTAGATGCGGACTCCAGACATATGAAGGTACCAAGCGTTCTGCACATGCAGTTTCTAATGTATCTACTTTGCAGGACGTCCTGCGCCAAGCAACTCCGCTCCAAATCGTACATTTGAATAGGGATATGTTGTAATTTTATCAGCATTGTGCTTCGCAGGGCCTACTACAGAAACAAGATCAACTGATTATCGCATTGAGCTCCTGCGACCATTATAAACCGTGTAGATTCTTGTACGCGCACTCAAAGCTTCATTGAATTTATGGAATCGACGGCATTCGCAACAATTAAAGATTATGTGCGTTAGAAGGACCACTGCGCTTGACGCATGTTCGTAAGCACAACAGCAACAAAGCAGACGACAACAGAAGCGAAGCTATCGCGATACACATTACTTGGTATGCAATATTTTGTTTTGTCAAACGGACCACCAGTTCAGCAGATAGTATTTGAAGATTGATGCACAGGAGAGAACATTTCGTGGTCTCATAACTTTATGAAATGTCCATGTTACCTGCACGCCCAACGTAGTTTCGTCGTCACTGGTCTTCTGCGCTCCAACGTGCACGATGGCGTTCGGTCCAGATTCGAGTTCGTCAAAGCAATGCGCCACTGTCAGGACATGTTGGGTGTCTATCAAGACTCCAGTGCACCAATGTTGGTAGTCTTCTGTCTTGATACTGACCATGTATGGGAACCTGTCGGCTGAAGCGCTTTGGCCACCCTGCAAAACGCACAAGCGAACGCAATTCAGCTACATATTGAAAACAAAATTCTATTCTGCGCCGACCATTTAGCATCCAAGCGTATGTTGGTGGAAAACTAAAACCACGCATCACAGTTGATGTTGTACGCGCTAAAAAAAAATACGAAGGAAAAATAAAAGAATTTGGTGAGTTGTTACTCCATCCCCAAGCAATAGTTACTGTACACTATGTCTCTGAGTCGAAACAAAAGGGACCGGCCAAATCTTCTACTATCTTATCCTCAATAAATGCGCCCTGAAAAGTGAGAAAATCCCATGCCCAGCTCAACGCTGAGGATGTTCAGCAATTCACGGAAATTTCTGATGACGTCACATATATGTCAAGGTGACAGTGCCGCTAAAGCGGACACAGATTCATGCACCTTGGCTTACTGAAAATCACCCCCCGTGCTGAAAGCTTACGCATTTCATGAAATCACCATAACACATTTTTTTTGCTGTTGTCAGAATATTCCGCATCGATACGAACCGGAGCAGGTCGACTCCAGCGACTCATGCCTATTGACTACCAAAATATATTTCTAATGCCATCCTTGGTATCGGGTAGGGATAGGAATTCCCATGTTCCAATAAACGGCGATTTTTAAAACTACTATCATTCAAGTTCTGAGAACATGGCACCTCATCGCTATGGTCAAAAGTCGGCCGTCGCTTCCTCTCCCCACATTTGCATGGTGTACATCTCAACTCGCGCTCTGGAGTTGACAACTGCCAGAACATGAACTACGCCTTGATAGCAGGCCTGTAAATTTAAAAGATTCTTCCAGAGTCTGGTCCCACCTAAAATTGATTGCATGGCTTAGACATACACCTACCATATGCTAGTTGTGTCCGCATGGAAGGATATCTAAGCATGGCTATCCTGTGTCCTCATCAACGTTCGATTCAGGAAAAGATGGGTTTCGCCTTTTCTGCAAATCTACACAGCAGGTGCTCATTCACAATACTTCAAATGTATTTGAATTAGGCATAACTTAGAGACGTTTGAGCCGACAGTGTGCATTTTCGTTCAGTGAGGTCTGTGCATACCGCAATGAATTTCACCAGTCGAATACGAACAGATTCGCAGTGTTCCCTGTTGGCTTCTGCATCACAATATATACATGAATCACCACCAAGTTATGCAAATACGATCACCAAATAACCCTTTTTATTCAACCCAAAGTCTCTGGAATGACTGACGCTATAAAGCTTCATTGCTCACATTCGACAGAAACAAACTTCTCAAGACCAATGCGATGCGTAAGTTTCACTGCCGCCTGCCGCCTTCTGACCATTTCAGGCCTCAGCAATGATATTTTTTGTGAATAACTTTAACTAGCATGATAAATGGAATTTGCAGAGACACTTAGCCACAGTAGTTGACCAACAGCTGTAACGCAATTTAAGCTGATCGTACATGGCCATATTTTTGTTTGGATCGCTCAATGCCTGAAATTTTAAATTTGTTTGCTGCGCAGTAAGGAAAAAGTGGATTCGTTCATAGCACCCTGCAAGAAATGCGGAGACACCTCAGTATTATCAAGAACTGAATCTTGCCCCACGTCTCACGAACGGGACATCTTGGGGTAAAAATATGTTTCAGTGACCAGAAAAACACAAACTGCATAAACGAAAAATACATCTGATTGTGTCTATGAAGCGCAATTCACAGCTTCTAAATAGGAAAGAAAGGATCCAGTAGATGCACTCACATACTGCAGTTCATTTGGATGTGATGCCCTTGCACGGCGATATACTTTTGTCAATGTGGATCCTATTCCACATAGTAGCGAAAAGGGCACGAAATGCCCCGTGTTCTACTGTTTTTTGGGGGGTCGCTGCTCATAATATTTATCATGACCACTATGTGAACTGATTCAATTACCGTGGGTGAATGTTCACGATGTGGTCGCTTTCAAAAAATGTTTACTTCTACCGAATATTTTCTTAGCGGATTTGCTGTGTTTATGCAACGTATTCAGTGCAAAGGGCATCAACATGAAAGAACACTTTTTTGTTGACTTTTTAACAACGTGTAGCATTCAAGTTTTTTATTGCAGTTTTATTTTTTTTATTTAACATTGCAGCCCTAGAAGTGCGGCGCTGACGCACAGGCTCGTACCATGCATGTCTCCAAAGTAGGTGGAAAGAATACCTGTTAGGAGAACAAACCCCAGCAGGCAAAGCATCAGCATCCACGGAGAAGGGGCCCCTGTTGCAGCCACAAAGTGCGGTTTTGTTGAAACGGTCCAGCACCAGTCAGTGTCTCATTCCTGTACCTTTTGCAGTCATTCTAATGCGAACCCCTCCCATCTTTACGATCCCAACCTCGCCGACACCTGCCGCTTTCGCTAGTCGCTGAGGGGTGCGGCTTGTCCAAGGGGTACCCCTTCGACCCCACCTGCGACCCGCCACTGGGGCCCCCCGTGCTGTTGCCCCTCTGCAACGCTGCCGACAAGCAGGCCCTGCAATGTACCCCTTCCCGTCCCCGCTTCCCCCGCCAAGCTGCAACATCCCAGGGAGCTGCGACACGACGTCGGCGGAGTTCAGGCATTTTCTACCTCCCCTAGGAGCGTTTGTTCCTGCCATTCGTATCATATTTGCGACTTCCAGTTCCAACCGCATGTCAGCACATCCAAACTACTATTTCGAACTACGTAACCACGAACTACGTAGCATGTTCCACAATTTGGACAATTCCCGATGATATTTTTGCTGCTGAAGGGTCTGCCCACTGGGTAATGAGTGTCCTGTGAACGGAAAGGACTCGCCCAGCAACCTAGCAAATGGCTGCTTCATTAACCCAAGCTGAAGGCAAACTGCCAAACTCTTTGTGCATAAATCTCTCCCAACCGCTGAAACAGATCCACTCTCAATTGAGCTGGGGCTGCCTGTTGGGGGCAGTTGCACTGCATGCAGCACTAACCTAGAAGGAAGTTACTGGTCAGCCAAGTAATAATCAGTCCACCAACCACGCCAAGTCGAAATCGGATAGGAGGCCTTGCCATGGGCAAACACCGCTGCGACCCGATCGCAACTGGCAACAAAATGAGCCCCCAGCTCGTTGTAACGAGCCCTATGGGCTGCATCCAGCAGCCGTCCCCATTTGCTGCTATGCTCTGTTCACAGCCTCATTGGAGAGCTCAAAGCAGAGGTGCTAAACACAGAAGAAAGTGGTAATCAATAAATACTGTTGCATATGCCAGATACAGGATGCTTCGAAGTAGATATTGTTGCCTGGCTGGACTCCCATTGGCTCACCTGGCGACTGCCGCTGGCTCATCACCACGGCGTTGAAACAGGCCCCTGAGCAGTTGGAACAACGCCAGCTGTCGACTTGGGAGTTCAGACACGCGTCGAGCGCCTCACAAGCACGTGGCCTTGAAAACGATCAGTGATAGGTTCTGGCACACGACGAACCGAAACACGTTCGCAAACCTACCAAGAATGGCAACCCAATTTCCATCGCCAGGTAAATGGCCACGGCGAGGAGAAATGCAGACGCCGTGAAACACGCAGAATTGGAAGGCCAGGCGCATGCGAGCAAAGCGCCCACCCGATAGCAGCTGCCACGATCTGGCAGATGACAGCAGCCGGACCTGAGAACGGGCGCGGGCTGCTGCGGGGCGGAGGCTCTCGCGCAACAGCCCGCGCCGCCTTCCAGGCGAGGACAGGCTTCCGATCTCTCCGCGGTCAAGGTGCCATGGCAGCCCCTGGGCAGTGCGGGCGCCGCTTTCAGCCCAATGTTGTCCCTGGAAACCACGAATGGGGACCTCGACTCTCAAATCGCCCGGCAAGGCGTTCAGGGGCGGACTCAGATATTGACAAAAGCGCCTTCACGAGGCAGAAGGATTCGTCGGGGACGGCAGGGACGGCAATGTTCGCTCCCGGTGGCTTAATCCACGCCGTTGCGCTCGCTTGTTCGAAGCAGCGTCTCCCAAGAGAGGGCGCCTGCGCACCAAACGCTGCGCCGGCCTTCCATCCAAGTTTGCTGCACAGCGGAGGGAGGGCGTCCAGACGGCAAGGACAGGCGTGCTCACCGCAACGTTCTGAGAATCGCCGAGCGCTCGGCAGCGCAATCCGCGCAGCTGCCGCCGCACTCACTGGTTCAAAGCGGCGTCCGCAGCGGGGGCGCCCGTGCTGTGAGCGCCGCGCCAGGCCTTCCGTCTCTCGCATGCAGCATGCCAATGAACCGGTGCATAAGTGGTGCTGCCCATGGGCGGGCATTAAAGCGAGGAGGTCCCCAGAAACGAGCGAGGCGGAGAGTCTCCCCAACTACCGGCTTCACCAGCTTCCCGCTGTAGTTTGCTGCACTTCAGCGTAGCTCTTTCCGGCACATGATTCTTCCTTTTTTTATTCCTGCAGGTATTCTGCAGCACACCCCACGCTGGGGTCCTCACTCTCTGAGACGGGCAGGCGCAGGAAAGGGGGGCCAGCCGAGAGGGGGGGTGGGGCGCGGCGGCGGCGGGGCGTGGTTGGCATGTGCCAGTTGAATGCATAGAATTGACGAGATGGCGACGAGGCGAGAGGCAGAGAGGCGTGGAAAATGTGGTTGTGTGTTGGATGGCAGGGTACTTACTGGTTCAGACTGCCCTCTTCCTGCCCCTGGTCCAGGTGGTTTGGTAGAGCAGTGGGACACCCCACCAAGTGATACTCGATTCGATCCTCGGTCAAACAACCTCTTTGCCTTCCGCACTAAAACGCTGTGGAGGTAGCGTGTGCGGGCTAAAGTCGGAGTCGACACAACGAAATGAAACGCGCTTCGAGTGAAATGCGGCCTTGCCGCACGCGCTGGAAAGGCGGAGGTTGACGAGTTTGCATCATGCGATGTGCCGAGCTCGGTTCCGGTTGGTGGCAGCGGTCGCGTGACCGCTGACCTTGACGAACTCCAGGGCGATCAAAGCGTTTCTCCTCTGAATGCCTCTTTTCGCTGGAGGAACACGAATCACACGGCAGGCGGTGCGCTCCTGAGCAGTAAGTATGCGAGAGGGTTTCGTTGCCGGCAACCACGGGGAACATCACGATATGGGCACCCATCCTGGGCAAGAAGAGCGAGATTTTCCGTACTTTGAGAGTCTCCGATGGCAGGGGGAGAACGCAACACTGTGTGCATCACTTGCGGCAGTAGACGTGCACTCGGAGTGGCCTATGTGAAGAGAGGTGTTAACACGTAAGTGAGAAATATTGAAGGTGATGGCGGAATGTCAGTGTGCAGCCAGAGTCGAAGTCCCCAATCGTTTGATGTGTGATCCAGTGTTCAGTATCTGCGAAGCCACCGAATTGCAAAGCGACCAGGAAGCAGGATGAAGCAGGATTTCACAATGTTTCAACTTGGAATCCTGCAGCAGATGTTGCTCCGCATGCAGCACAACCCACAGCAACAAGCTTGCAACCGTACATTTTTCATGGAGGCAAGTCCACACACGCAATGCACTGACTGCAAATCGAAAAGCAACTGATACCCATGACCCCATGGGTGTACAACATCTTCTCGATGGCCACAATTGACACGCAGGATTCTGAACCTGCCAAACGCAAAATCTCACATGCCCAAGATGATGCATCACCACCCATCCACACTTCTTCAAAAGAACCCAGGCTTGTCAAAGTTCCTGCTGGCACGCAGCCTCCTGTTGTTTTTCACTTTCACTATGCACGCGCCCTCTTGTGCCCGCACCACCCTCTGCATCTCCACTGTCGGGGACCTGAACTGAAGCATCCCCTCCACCTGGGCGAATCGCAGGCTGCACAAATCATCGGGGCCATCCACACTCCTCACGCCTTTGATATCTGTCTTCAGGACGGTCACTCTGCCCGAGCTCTGTGCCCTCAGGAATACAATCCTTGAGGCAGTGAGCACTTCCACCACCATGAACATGCCTCTGTTCAGCAGCCTGTCTTGGTTGCACTTCTTCAATGCCCATGCAAACATCCTCTCTGCCCTATCTCTGTTTGCAAACTGGTGCCACTCCTTAGGGGCAGCACTGAAGATATAGTTTTGCTGCGCGTCTTTACCAAACTCCAACTCCACAGGTGTGGCACTGGACCCTCCTTCAACCACAGCAGCCTTCATCATACCAGCGTACTCGATCTCCACACCGTCAGCAGGGAATTTCTCAACTCTAAAGGCCTTTTCCAGCTCAGCTTCCCATCCCTCGCCCTGCCTCCTGTGGATGAGCATTTTCTTGAGATTCTCCAACGACATTACGCGTGTCTTCAGTGCACCACCCTCCCACACGTCACCAATTTTCATCTCAAACATGTTGCCATTTGTGCACGCATGGCCATCCCAGTCCTCTCGGATCCGACGATCGAGATTGGAGGCCCTTGATCCATGGCCAGTGCCCATCTTGGGGCTCTCTGCCATTGGCAAGTCCATTTCTCGGCCTTCAACAGTCCTGGGAACCTGAAGCATGCCAAATTGGGGAATCTCCTTTGGCCAATCCAAGGATGATGAATTGGAAACAGCATGCAACGAGAGCCATGAAATATAACAGAATCTCCCTCTTAGCTCATACAACCATTGTTGGCAACAGCGAAATTCATTGAGTCCGATCACACAGCAGAACACAGCAACGATACCACATTCTACTGTAGCGGACCATGGCCATGGGTTTGCCAGCAACCCTGCTGAGATATATGCTCTTGACAGCCATTAATAGGGCTTGGAGCTCCTGTTGCATGATTGTTTTCTTCTTTTGTCAGTGCAGCAATCTCACATCGGCAGTATGTTGCAATGGGAAGTCATGGAATCTAACATTTGACAGAAATCTGGTGCAGGTACTTGGAAATGCCAAATCCCCGACACTGCTTTGAGCCTATTCAATCACTGGTTTGGTCAGTAGGCATGATTTTGCACATATCTATTCTTATAAAAGCCCCCCCCCCCCCACCCCCCACCCCCCGGGCCCTTCTTTTTTCAACTATCCATTGCCAGCGCTTTTGAATTGCCCACACAGTTGCACCTGTCGATGAGCCAGCCCCAGGCAGATTTTACCAATGAAACGTTTCCTCTGCATTCCTGCTTAGCCAATGAAATAACGCAAATGTGGCATTGAGGTTCTTCCCATACCAACTCAGTGAGTTTCTCACCATGGCTTTTTGATGTGCGTCATCAGAACTGGCTGCCCATGCTTCCTGCAGCACATGATTTGGGCCCAGTTCAAGCAAAAGATGCCACACATACATGTAGCCTATCCAATTCTGATGTGTTGTGTCTATAAGGTTGGGTACATATAGCAAATTGTTGCATGCCTTCCCTGCCACACTCAGAAACTTCCAATGCAGCATCCCACACTTCCGCAGTAGGGAAAGAATAGGACCAGCTTGTGCAACTGTGGAAGTCCATTGTGCAGTACACGCGCAAAACTGTTGAATCTACTGCAGCACAGTTGGCCAGCCTTGTGCATCAGTAAGTGCAACACGGAAATGCAGTGTGGAAAACGGGTGCCAGTTCTCTGGGCAGCAGTCAACTTTTGCCCCATGTAACCAAATAGCTGCTCACCTTCTCCGCAGATCTCTGTGCACAATTTCTCCTTTTCTGCAATGCGTCGCAACAGGACCGTTACACTGCACACCTTCCTTGGGGGGCAGCGCGTCTGGATACAAAAGATGCAGCAGATCTGTGCGAGCCCCAAAAGAGCGTTACGCAACACAGACGCGCCGAAGAATTCAATAACCTAACGCATCTCCGCCATCGCTGCGTAAGCTGACCCGCTCGAACGCTGGTGATGGAAAAGCGGGCGCCAGGGATGCGGAAACGCCGCGCACTCTGCGGCAATGTAACGCCTTCAGCGCTTGCCGCGCGCAGTGCAAGAGAACGCCGTCCGCTGGAAGCTCCAAAACCCAGGATGCAATTCGCCACCAAACCCTGCGGTTGAACAATGGGGTAGATCTTTGACCTGCTCGTCAACGAGCTCGAGCGTGAGAACAGCATCGTTGGCAGCGCCAGAGGGGGGGAATAAAGCGCTGCGATAAAACAACACAGGGAACATCCACCCATGGCAGCGCTGGCCTTGGAAGCGTCAGACGCACAGGCAGGGCGGTGAGCTAACCTGGCGGAAGCGTGGCATCACGACGCTGCGCACGAGGACGGTGGGGGGTGGCGCCGATGGCGTTGACCGCGGTGGGCCAGCGGGTGTTGCTGCTTCAATACGCCAGCGGCCGGAAGCTCGTGGCGGAAGTCCGAAAACCTGTCCCTACACGTCTTTCTTGGGTTGTTCGGAGCTCGCAGGGGGCGCTGTGTCGGTGTCTGACACTGGTAATCAGCCTCTGCTGACAGCAGTCAGGGCTGCAGACATTCCTGAGCAGGAACGTGCAATGTGGCTCTGCACAGCACTCTTCTTGTGCCAGCACCACCTCCTTCGTTCAGTTGGAATCTGTCCACCTTTCTGGGCCCGACCGGCCCACCAAGTACCAGATTGGCACAAGCTTCCTCAGCTATTCTGGATCGGTTATTCCTCCAACAAAATTCCATCGTCCTCCACTGCTGCGCACCATGCTCTCAATCGTTCCCATCTCACAACCGCTCGCACATCCTTCAGCCTGGCTCCCAGGCCCTTCTGCCCTGATGCTGCCAATCTCCTCTCTTGAGGCTTCCCCTGGTCACTTCGCCCGGCCATTACCCTCGCACTTAACCAACAGGATTCAATGCCTTTGAAGTTGCCATTTCCTTCAGCAATCGCTGGCCGGACCCTAATGGAACAGTAATCTGCCGCGTTGATTGGGTGCACAATCTCCACAAAGAGAAATATTCAATCAGCATTGCATCAACACTTCAAAGCCACATTGCGACATAATTCTTGCGTACAAACCAGCACCAAGGCTTGCACGCAATTTATCTTCCATGACATGTTATGTGGATCAAAATCCTTACCATGGGAAGGTGGAGAAAACTTACCGTTCTTTGTTCATCAACCGGTGTCCAAATCTTTGCGGCTTCCGAGTGGTCTTGATTGTTCCTCTGAGTCAACTTCCATTAATATCAGCAATGGCTTATTTCCAATGCTGCTGCAACTGAACGCATAAAAGCTGCCACAGGGCCTCATTGGTATTCCTTGATTTTGCAGGTTTAATCGGGTGTTACTTACAAGGTATGTTTTAGGACCAACACGTTTTCACCATAGGACGGACAGACCATCCTGATGAAGTGCGTTGACTGACCTATTGCAGTTTTCAACACATATCCGCTAAGGAAGAGCTTTGCAAGCCACTCTCAATAGAATTTGGAGCAAAACTCTGGCTTTTATAATGTTGCACAATCGCATTTTTGTCTTCTGAACATCCGCTAGTGTAAAATATTCCAACGGTAGGAAGTTGATTTTGTTGAGAAATAAGATCACCGTCGGGATCACTTTGAGAGATGCATTAGGGATGAGGACTTTGGCATTCTGCTAAGCCTATCCGAAATAGCGCTGATAATGGCTAAAAGCTTGCACTAGAGCGCATTCAGTCCGCTTAGAAACTTATCGGTTCCACAGGGACGCTTGACAAATCCCAACCGCGACTTGCTAAACGCAAGATGCCGTACTATCTTTGTGGCCTGTACGTACAGAAATACTGCCCAAGTGCGGCGATCTCTACACCAGTCAGCTTATGATACACCAGCATGGACAGAACAGAATAGAAAGCAGATTGAAAACGTTTAAAGGGGAAACATATCGCAGCCTCCTTTCGAAAGCATTTACAAGAGTCCACATCACCACTGTTGGCGTGAGATGACGTCGTGCCAACTATCAATTTGTGAGTTGATCGCTGGTGTTGCACCCTATTTGATGCCGCTTTCGTGAAAGTGGCGCTTGATAAAGCGCGGTGCCTCTCCAGCGTGCCAACCACAACACCATTCACATCAAATATTTGCCCAGTGCACAATCAGCATTAAAAGGTGCAACAAAAACTGGGGTGGTAACGAAATGCAAAATGAGAATGTCCATACAGCCACAGGCAGCGCCCAAAGTTTCCGGGTTCTTGTGGGGATACCAAATGAAATCCGCGGGGCTTCCAAAAGAACATGCCCAAAGAGCGACAGATACCATCCCCAATTTGTCCAGGACTCCTGAAAGCCTCAATGGCCTCCCATGCCGTATGCCATATGCCTCCAGCTCGTGGCCAGTCTTCCTGTCCAGCCTCCCAGGCGCGCTCGCTGCAACCTCGTTCAATCTAACAGCCTCAAGGCCTATATCTTGACTAGCGCCGTCCGCCGTCCATCAAATTCTCTCCTCGTCCTCCACATCGCGTCAGCGTGAGGGCTCGCGTTCCAAAAAGGGTCCCTGACGACCACATTCGCCTAAACCCGCGGATTAGTGGCCCTCGTGATCTTTCAAAATCTCTGCTGGACTTCCACGTCGCGTTGTTCTTCACCCTGACGATGCAAGCGCAATCGCTGTTGTTCACGACCTTGTGCGCTTCCACCGACGGCGTCACGTTTCTGACCATAATGTCTCCGCGCACTTGCGCCAGCCTCAGCTCACTCAGTCTGTCGAAGACTTCGGTGCTCCCCGCGCCCCCGGCCAGCGGCGCTGTGATGTTCACCTTTCCTGCGGTTTTGGTTTTGACAAACACCACCCGAGAGGCCACCAGAACCTCCACCACGAGGAACATGTCCCTCCTCAACTCTCCTTTGTTCGGGCCAGACTTTGCGTTCTTCACCGCCCATTTGAACATGGCTTCAGCCTTTTTGCGGTTGGCAAAAGTGTGCCACTCCTTGGGCTTCGCACTGAAAATGTAGTTTTCGCCCTCGTCCACAAACTCCATCCCCACGGCCGCCGCGTTTCCCACTTCCCGCACCTCTGTGGCCCTGACCGTGCTCGAGTAATGAATTTCCACACCTTCTGCGCCCCTTTTTTCCACTTTGAAGGCATTTTCGATATTAGAACGTTCGCCCCTTCCCTTCATCTTGTGGAGGATCCCCTTCAGGGCGGCCAGGCCCATCACCCGGCGCTTCTGCTTGCCTCCCTCCCAGATGTCGCCCACCTGCGTGCAGAAAAGGATGGCCTTCGTGCAAGGACTGCCGCAGTAATCTTCCATTATGCGGTTTTCGAGGGTGTCGCTGCTCGAGCCGGCAATCGTCCATTGGGTGACGCTTCCTGGCTGCATCTCGGTGGGTGGACTACAGCTCCTTCTCGGGCGTAGACCATTCGAGGATTCCTGTGAAGCAGAGTGCGCAGATATTTCTACCAAGGCAGAGAAGATTGGAAGATACTGGAAAAAATGAGTACACACGTGTGAACATTTTCATTGCTGTTCGGGAAGAGCAGTCTGTAGAATATGTTAAAAAGGGCCATCTGCAGCCAGAGCTGGAGCTCGGGTGTGCAAAAATAAGTCTGAAGAGTTGCAGCCAGCGGGCTGTCCGCTCTATCATGTCTGCAGAAGCGCTAGAGCGGGGAAGAATGCGTCTTTAGTTGGACGAGGTCTTCAGCCTTTGCGAGGGCGAGGAGTGCATTGTGATGGACGTCTTCCAAGGGCAGTGAGCCGGCAGATCGTCAGTGACAATGCACAGAACAGTTGCGTTTCAATCGACTTAGAAATGCATAGTGACCGCACAAATGCGAGAGCGCAGCCATTCGCTTCTACCCACTCAGATAGGATGCGCGAAAAAAGGCAACAGTAATGTCATTAGGGAGCCTGTTATGCACGGAAGTGGCTATTCACAGCATTGGACAGCTTGCACAACATTTCAGCATAGAACACGGAATACAAACATTACGGCGATTCTATCGGATGAAAAACTACGTGCAATTGATGCACATGCGCAAAAACTACGTGCAAATGATGCACATACTGTACATTATGTCAAATTCAGTGGGAAGCTACGAGAGTATTCCTGCCCTGTGGCGCAGAAGTCCCGATTAACGTAGCCATGGGAAAGCAACAGCCGTTACTTGTTCGTCATTGTACGTGAACGTATATTCAACACCTTACTCACCGCTACGTGTCTTTGAGGAGGGCTTCGAATGACACGATGTGATGGCCCAGGATCCGGTTGTATCTGCAAATCGCAACCGCACGCCACAAACTCACGCCTCTCAATAAGACAGGCAAAGTTGACTGATGTTGGTGGGACATTGGCAAGAAATTAAGGGATGCATTGGCCTGGAGCTGCTCATTCGCATGAAAATGCTCAAAGAGAAAGAGCTCTTTCAGAATTCCAATTCTGTGCGCATAGAATCATGCCGAGAAGCAATTCTGGGAGCCTCAGCGGTGAGAGTTTCAAAGGTTCTTCCCACACATATCATCTCTGGATTTGAAATTCATGAACGTGTCGTGAAGTACATTGAGCCCTGCCACCCTATTGCAAAATATGCTATCGCGAAAACGACCTTCATGAGCTTCAGACGCTTCACGTCCGGATGTGAAGGGTATCAGATATTTGTTTGTTCTGTATCCTTCAAAAACTGTAAATGATCGTTTCTAGCTTCGAAGACATCGCAACAGACCAGCTCGACAATCAGTTCCAACCAACATTGTGCCGTTGCGCTGGGCGTCAAGACAGTGATGCGGACAGTGAGCATAGTCAGTGTGTGTTAAAAGAATGTCAGGTGAGCCACTTGACCATGGCCGCCGTGTAGCGAATTCGTACGAAATATGCAGGGGCGAATCTGAGGCTCACAAACGGTTGCCCACTGCAATTGCGCGATGAAAGCGTTCGAAACGGCTTGGTTTAATAGTCATTGCAATGCTCCTCTGCAGGAGATTTTCATCTGCCAGCACTTCCCTGCACAAAAGATTGGTTGATTATTCAATTGACTGCAGGCCGTGGAAAATGGAAATCGGCTTGAAGGGATGTCCACAAGATTTCCTTCCACCACAATCGGATTCGCGCTGCACATCTCGATCTGGTATGGGTATCAACTGTGGCCCGTGGCAATTCTCTTAGCTGCGCGGAAGCTGTCAACTTCAAGGCGAATAGTGTAACGCACTCCAGCGCGCAGCGAATACGGTCTGCGAAGCACCCAGGGGGCCTCACCTCTGCCCAATTCGTGGGCGAGTCGTCACCGTCGGGCTCTTGCACGGTGTCTTCCTTGGGTGGAGACTCGTGTGCCACCTGCCATTCACAATCAAGGATTTCAGTCGTCCATTAGGCACTGGGCAACAACCATACCTTTTCCATCGCCCACTGCATGTCGTGTGCAACCCAACGATGCATGCGTCCCCGATTCCATGGGAAAACGTTGGATTTCAAGAATTTGGTCTGTACACTGCATAATTTGCATGGAGCCCTGAAATCGGCAATCACAGATATCCCGCAACAGGCAATAAGATTCACAGAGCTGTGTATTCCCTCAAATTGAGGGAAGCCCAAGGTGAAATAGTGCGCGTCTCTAAAAAGACATGCGCATTACACCTTGGACTCCTTAGCGCGGGAAATATGGTAGGAAATGGATTCTCTTCCTCTATGATTGGCAATGGTGCCACCGAACAAGATAAGGATCCATGCGAACGACACATTAAAATCTGAACGGAATGCATGGGCAATCACAGGCTCTGGAAGGAATTGCTGAGACCCGGTGACCTGACTGCTTCATTTAGTCCGACATGTTTCCTTTGTGTACCTAACATTTTTGGTGGCTTTCTTCGCAATCGTTCAAACAAATTGTCCGAATTGTTTGTGCGCCACCGGCAGGCACACGATGCATGGACAAGCGCAATAATAATGGCATAGTTGGGTACGGTGTCCCGCACGAATTCTACCCTAATATCTCTGTATGGCTGTCAAGCTCCTTCACAATGCTCTCTGAAAGCGGCGGATATCTGTCACTTGCCATTCGCAATTGAACGCTTCCATTCCTAAATTTTCTACTTTGCAGCCTTGTCACTCCCTATGTTCACAACATTGGACTTGCATCACGCTGTAAGAAAGTATCGTAGACATCCAAAAGCGGAACTAAAAGTCTAAAAAGGTCTAAAAGGAGACGCCAACTGAACGTGCAAGTTCACATACCCCCACGCGCCTATGCGAATTCAACAGGTGGTCGGTCGTCATAATCACGTGAGAGCATCAGTACATCGCAAGCCGCACAAACATGCGCTGCGAACAGGAGGGGAGCTTCCCCAAGCCTTCTCACTCATTCCAAACTAGCAAGCAACATGAAGGCATCCCCTAGAATAGATAACATTTGGACGTGGCGCATTTGATCATGTATAAACATTTATGCGTTAGTTAACTCGCCTTACTGCACCAGTATCGCGCGCAGATTTGGATCCCTGTGGCAACTCTTGGCCTCGGGTGTCTTTTATCATATTGATTCGTTTAAGTGCCGTATTCAAACGCATGCCAATGTTTGCGTATTGGCGAACACACTCTTCAGCGGAGTATGTTCGCCAAAATGCAACCACTGCCATTCAAACTTGACGTGAAATATATATAGATTGTAATATATAATGGCCTATCTATATCTATCTATATATATATATATATATATATATATATATATATATATATATATATATATATATATTCCGCGCAAGCGCGACGCAGACAATGCGCATGACTTGTCGAAATCTCTTAAAATGCAGAGAGATTATAAATATGCACTTTGTAAAAGCGCCGCTAATGTGATGCGAATGCATGGATAAAGGACAGGGCCCATAACATGCACCAGCAGAAAACAACATCCTTGCAATGCCAACTGCGATGCCAGTTGACGCGAATTGATGCCATCAAATCTATCTTTACGTAATCGCAAATCGCTGTGACTGCGCTATTTTGTGTCAACGTGGCATCGCAGTTGGCCTCGCGAACATGCCGTTTTCTACCAGTGACAAGAATGCCAGCCTGGGGCGTTTCCTCTACCGTGGGTGAAGCGCAGTCAATTGGAAGTTCTTCTCCGCATGTTGGCACTGGCTGATCTTGCAGTCGAGGTTCAGGCGGACTGCTTGGATTCAATGGATCCAGATTCTGCGGATGTGCCTAAATCAAACAGAATCAACATGAACGGTAAAACTTCAGATGCAGCAAAAAGTGAAGTGAATATCAGGACGACGGCGCGGCGACGCTCGAAGAAAGAATCCGGGACAATCAATCCCACTCACAGATTTTCCCCTCAAAGTGATCACATCTTTGAAGATTAATAGATGTTATCTATTTGTTGGAATGACTCCAACATTCCAACATTCCAAATGGACAATGGAAAACTGCTACGCATATAATGCGCATATCAGTAGATAAGCATGGCAGCTGTTCATCATAAACATGGAATGTTGACCACAAAATAGTCCGCAGTACTCAAATCTGCACTCAGTGCGACAGTCTGTCGTCCCCATACAGAATTGGATATGGGAATTCTGCAGCGGTTTCTCAGACGCACTTGTACCTTCAGTAAATCGCTCCAAGCTGGCATACCCAATTCTCTATCAACTAGCAATTAAGTTGCGAGGCGGCTGACATCGTGACGCTCATTCTCGGGCGCGGTATCCCTATCTCTTGAGCAGTAGCGGCATCCCATAACTGGCACTATGGTAATGTCAATATTTCGTCCACCACCGCATTGTACTACATCTCAATAATGACTCCGTGAGGATGTGCGGCGGCTCCGGAGAGCCCCAGCCTCCGTCAACGGGGAAGACTTCGGCAAATCGGCGTCTCCGTGATTGTAGACAGGTGCAAATGAGCCATTTACGTCTGACGACGCCTAATTAAGATTCCTGCCGATGTGCCGATCGACTCGACGACTTAACCCTCCCCCTTGCCGACATTGCTTCTGACTGTCGCGACACCACCCCCTTCCGTCGCCTTCGGCGGGGGGTGCAGCGCCCACTGCCGGCACCCGCTGAGCATGGGCCCTAAACTCGCGAACTTGGCAAAATCGCTATGTGCATGTGCACATACACCCAATTCACTGTTTTGATTCACTTCACTCTTTCGCAAGTCCAGCTCACCAGATATAATACTGTATCAATTGATCAAATACTCGCATGAGCATTTGTGAATCGTATTTAGTTCATCCTGCAGCGTCTCTTTGCCTTTGCAAATAAACGAGCTTACGGACCTTGTTGCTCCACAGTCCTTGCAACTTCTATACAACATAGATTGAGTACATTCAAGGGAGCGCATTTTTTCGGGGAAAGGGCTGAGGTGGAGAGGAAGTGGATTGGAGGTTGCGCTGAGATGCTGGCATCTCGAATCCGCCGCCTGTTCAGCACCAATGGGCTGCACGCACACAGACATAAAGCAGACACTGTTTCAGGCAGAAACAATGTGCTTCACGGCATGTATGAGCAGATACCTGTCGCAGCCAAAATGTACAATAAATGGATTCTGGAAGCAGCAACAGGAATCGGAGGCCTCGAGACATATATCTCACGTGTGTTTTGCGTTTTAGGGATTATATAAATTTATTGATTACTATTACTGTTTGCATGAAGAGTGATCCACCGTGTATTTGCCATGCGCACAGGCGACAATCTGCTTAAGATGCAATAATAATATATCAAATTTGGATACCCAATTTGGCAAATGTTTGAAAGAATAGGAAGCAATTGATCATGCAATTCAATAGGGTGACAATAACGCCCTCAAAATTGCAGCATCAAGTGCCTAATTAAGGGCTCCTGGATTATTCTGCTTTCATCAAACGGAGATCTTCGGACGCTGCGGGAGACGCACCCTTTCTATACGAAGATACCACGTCAATCCCATGCTCAATATAGAAAATACTGCCATGAGTATCATGCTTTTCCTTGCCGCCCTTTCCTGTCAGCACACGACATGTCGTCGTCAGCAAGTAATCACAGCTTCCGGCGACGCAAAACGCCCAAATGCGCATGAGCGCATGTTTCCTCAACTTCAGAATGAATCCATATGGCCTTGGTGTCAGCGTCTGTACCTCAAGTAAAGGTGGGAAATGCAGCCTCTCCACGCGACATGTCGCATATGTACATAAGACTACAGAAAACCTTCTACCAGCAACGCACATGTTGATCACGTGGGTCAGCTCTTAAACTTGAAAATCAAATTGAGTGCCTGGACATAAACATTCAAAGCAGCGACAGGACTGCGGAAACATAGTCCACCGCCAGAGCTTAGCGCCACGCTCGGAATGCAGCCAGTCCCAAGGACATCCGCAATCCAGGAACACACATCAGCTGATAATCTCCATGTATTCCCCTTTTCTAATTTCGATTCTTTCAAGACGGCGTATGCAGAACTTGGCTTACCCATTTGATGGAAACGACCACAGCATTCTAAGAACAGGAGAAAAAGTGCTTGACCTTGTCATGAGCCCCAACCTCTGCCGATGTCAGCTAATCTTCTCATGTTTTTCGGTGTCTTTGGAGATCATACATTTGCGCATTTGGTACGTTCCCTGAAGATCCCACAACACATTTGTACACCTGGCACATTCGACCAAGATGCCACCGATTTTGCCTATGCTCTGAAGGCACCGATGACGCAACCCGTCACCCCCGTCAACATATCTCCGCCATTCACGGCGACAGTCCCTTGCCGACGTCTCTTGGGTCGGGCTTATTATCTCCGCATTCAAGTGAAAAACAGGTTGCTTGTTCTGAAGAAAACAGCGAAGGAACATGCAGAAGGGAATCCATCTGACGCTGCTCGGATGGCAAGCTGTTCAGATAATGCGCTTGCAGCTGTCTTACCGTGGCCCCAACTGCACAGTGTAATGGCGGATTTGAGCGTTTATTTAGGAATCACGCACAAAATGAGTTGAGGGCACTAGCAAAAAGACGACCAAATAACACTTTTAGCGAACACATACGTATACAGTTCATCAGTTTTCTGCACGCTAAAACTAAGAAAATAACCCAAAACCGTGAACTTTGAAGACGTTCGAACACGTGTTATCTGGCCCTTTTTCCCTGGTGAGAAAGCAGCGTATTCGCAACGCATCTCAAGCATACGCACCTTCGCGAAAACGGCCTCGTTGATCCACCGGATGAATTTGGGTAATGTTAAAAAGATGACAGACGCGTTTGCTCCACCAGAAAGGCATTCGTCAGGCAACAAAATTCCAAATAAGTGGTCATATTTCGCATTTCCTTTCTCTAAATTTCCGCCACCCTTGTCTGGGATAAACAGCGGCGATCCTCTTTCACCTGAGATAAACAATACATCGCCGGCACGGAATTTGAAATATGAGATGTTGAAATGAACGCACCAGTTGGCCACAGCTGAAAAAGAAATCCAAGAACAAATCTGGATGTATCAATACATTTCTCTGAATTTCAAGCATGCTGAGATGTGAATCTATGGTGTATAATGTGCGATATGCGATTTAAAACATGCTGTTCAAAAATTGTACCATTATTGTTTTTTTCCAATGTAAATTTAATCGACACATGATTGAATATACTAAAGGCAGCGCATAAAATGGAGGGAAGTCGATTTAATAACTGTATGTCGAGTTATTCTGGCAACCAGCACGGCCTAGCACCGGTGTACTCACATATTTACTGGTTTATGCGTTGACTGGCTGTTGTCGCGCCGTGTTTCTTTCCCTTCCAACATAAATGTCATGACCCCTCTGCACTGGAATGCGAAGAAGATATCGGATTCGGAGATGCTAGGTGCCAAATCCAGCGGCACTTTGCAGCAGAAAAGACTGCTGCCGCCAGCAGCTCTACGGCAGGATCGTATTGAATTTCGTTGTGGCAAATACCGTCGACTCATGTCAATCATCCGTCAAAGGGCCGCCGTCTCTCAGCGGAACTCTTTTTGCAGCCAGAAGCGCTTTTGTCATGACCAGAAAGCGAGAGTGTGTGAAAGCGAGACACGCTCCAAAAAAGGCCATATAAACTGGCAGTGATCTCCATGGCAAGCGCATACCCTTTTCTGTAGCAAAAGTTGCTCTCGCATCTGGATTGTGCATAATTGCAAGTTCTTCACTGGTAGGATTGAGCTGCTGGCATGGCGATACCCTTTTCATAACCGGTTCCCGTTGCGGTACAACAGCTATGCGCAGGGTGGACGAAGCAGAACGATGTGGGTCGAATCGTTTTCTAGACCAGATAATTGTTGAGCATGCAGTTTGAATTCTATTTTTTTTTGGCGGTCCTTCAAATTCGCAGAATCGCTGTGCTTTGACATGCAATCGTGTTAGTTGCGTCAACTGAAATCTGCTGATGAGGAAACATCCAATAAAACAATTTTGGAACAAGAGAAGTGTGCATGATGCAATGCATGGTAAGCAAGCAACATTGTACACCGTGTGAACAATAGAATCAAGAAATAAGTGATATCCAAAAAAAGGTGTTTTCGCAACGGAAGGAGATAAGTAACAAACGCGAGTAACGTTTGGGTGGGCGACTGGGCTGATTCCCGGAAATCATTACATGCAGATTGATTTACACATTTGATATGCGTTGAGTCGCCTCCAAGTTATATGCATGTGTCCAACAGTATTGTGTTGGGCGGTGCCTGCGTTGGGTTCATCGACGTATCGATACTGGTTGACTAGCCAGAAGACTCTGCGCAAGACCCACTCAAACTCCCAGCAAAACCTGTGAAAACATTGTGCGCACCTGTGAAAATCGATTTCGACCCTTGCAGAGCACACCCAATGTTGTCGCCATTGTCCCATGAACGGCCACATCTCTGTTTGTCCACAACCTCGATGTCACGAACCAGCTGCAGAACAGTAGATGTCTTCGTCGACTGCTCGTCGGTATACTTCCAACCCAGGCTGTGGGCATTTTGTGGGAGCGAGCTTTGAGCAGCTGCCAATTTCGCACACTTGACGCCTTTCAGGGGCTTCGACAATTTTGCCAGGGCAACGTCAAATGCACTTGATGAATCGCAACCTGTCCATTTTGGGTGAAAGGTCACTTTGACGATGTTGACTGCCTGTGAGCAAGACAGGCGAGGGGCGTTTAGTGCCATGCATACTGTCTGAATATTTACACCATTCCCATGTTCAAATGATGGAGCAACTATGCACATATATGGACTCAGGGAAATCTGCTGGAGTTGGAGGTGAAGATAACATCCGTTCGATCGCATTATCTGATGTAGCCGAACGTATCGTATGCTGGCGGGACGTCCTGGACCAGCAGCCTGTCTACCATCCAATTTGGGCCAACATTCTGAAATCCTAATGTTTTGAAGACGTCGACTTGATGCTTGCCCCGGCCGCTTCTGCCTGCGTATACTCGAATGCTTTTGCCAGTTCGGCCTTTGTGGCTGAAACTCCTTGCTGCTGTGAATCATGCAGAGCACTGCATTTGATGGACATCATAGCATTGACATTTATCTCGGCTGATTGCTTTTCAAATCTGTTAATATTCGAATAATGATTTACAGAACTCAATACGGAGAAAGCTGATGTGCAGCTGGTGTGGGAGCAACAAGCTGTGAGGCGATGCTTCTCTTTCCCAGTTCACAGTTTGCCACCTCAGCTGCTGAATATGCGGATACGATGAGCTGTAAAATCTAAAAAGTCAATGAATCTTGCAATCCTTTAATTGCCTGATCGAATCGGCAAGGAAATGCTTGATACAATCTTGAAATTGATACGGTAATGGTCTCGAAATATATTCAGAAAGTGCACTTCGGGTGCCTCTGCCAACGCAATCCTCTCGCAGCTCGTGATACAATGAAATGCAGATATAACCAAAGTCTCCATGGGTGCAGAACACAATGGAAAATGGGAATTTGAAAAACGCTTTTCAGCCAGTCCGCCAACACCAAAATGTTATTAGGTACAGACTGCGAAATTGATGCTACTAAGCAGATTTCATCAAGATCACCACAACGATGAGCTGCAACAGCTCGCCGCAAGGGAACCCTAACACGATCTATTTCCGACACATTGACAAGAACTACTCTCTACTGCAGGAAGCAGCAGAAGAGCCAAAACTGACTTGTTGTAGCTGAGTCCACAGTTCAGTATAGTGCTTCCGTCCCTCCAAGCTCGCTCTGAACACAGCATTGTAAATTGTAAAATAGGATTTAGCATTCTATTCATCAGACAAGACGTCGAGTTGAACAGGATTCCATACGGAATATTGGTGCTTGGCAAGATTTCAAGGATCCTGTGCGAATCCATATATCGCCACAAAGAGCAAACGAATTTGAACTACCTGTTCCCCCGGTGATATTCTGTCCCCCTCCGACATGTGGCCGCCAATCTTCACAACAGGGAAAGGGCCCAAAAGCGGCTGATAGCTGGGGTCAAGGCAGCGCGCAGCAGTGATCACGTAATTCTCAAGAATTAGCGCTCCCGAGCACACATGGTTACCATGGATGTCTCTAATACTTGACATCCAAGAAAACCTTGCAGGAGGAGCTTCAGTGACCTGGGAACATGCATTGAGTCCAACTGCCAGTGAGTGAGAGTGTTTAGACATCATGGCAATTTTGTTCCTACTTGGGTCACAGCATTTTCCCACATTTGAAGTCGAAGTTCCCAGATTTGCGTCAATATTTGTCCAGCGCAAGCAGGCGCAGAATTTCGCGTCCTTTCGCATGTTTTGTACATTGCCCTTGCAGAGGGAGTGAGGTGCAACGACCAACAGACTAGTCGTGAATTGTGTCATTGAAGGAGATGTTATCGGTAAACATCGGGTGCAAGGGCGACACTATGTGTGGTTTTCGACCTGAGCAAGAATGGTTTCTCATTTATCCGTTAGTTCTGCTGGCCCAGCAGTGATATCAGGATTGTTATTTACGTTTACGGAACTATTTTTGCTTCCGCATTTCTGTGTGTAGACATTCACAAACACAGATATCGCTACTTTTGGGGATATACTTACATATTTTGACAGTTTTGCGGGCAAATGATGGCTAGTTGTAGTATTTACCTCGTGTCCGATATGCCTAGAATGCAATTCTTGCTTCCGCACCATTTTGCGTGAATCCAAATTCTCAGTGGTGTCAGGCACAGTATTTCATTTGGCTGTATGTACGTTTGACACAACTTTCAAGCAATCCACAAAAGACAACAAGAAACCCCAAGTCGTGCGCAAGATGCCCAGAATGCAATTGCACGTAGAGGCACCCACATTACATGGTGAAATCGCAAACACTGATCAGCTTTCCACCCATCTGAGCACCGCAAATACAGCATCCACCTCGCCCTCGGCATAGGCAACGATGTGCTCGAACAAAAGGTCGTTTTCTGTAGACTCAAACACGTCAGGCTTCCGCTGCCAGACTCCTTGAGTATGTCTGTACTATTCTAAAGTACATAGGGGCTGTATTTATGTATTTCTAAGCACTATTACGCGTGAATACATAAATCCTATTTTGCGCATAAACAGATAAATACATGCTGTGTCTATTCCGTAAATTACAAGCCTGGGTGACTTTATGTTTCAATTTTGCGTTAGGAAGTAAAACTTGATCATACCCATCATTTTGTTTTCAAGAATATCCCAATTTTCGCATTCAGTAATGCAGCGATCGAACACGGCGTACCTCTGGAGGATGGTGACTTTCCTACAGAATACACACAACACAGATTCACCAACTGCTCCACATTTTGCAGCTGAAGAGGTCCTTTTCAATATGCTACAATATACTGCTGTGCGCTTCCTTCGTCCCATATTAATGGTCGCCTATTATTTTGGCCCGTTAGTCATTCATCAGAAGAATTTCAGTTCAAGGATACTTTGTGCAAAGTTGTGCCCATGAGTTTGGATTATAAGGCCAAAACATCAAATCGATCTGCTAAATATTGCGGATTTGCTAGCATTTCGTGCCTAAAGTCCTCCGACTAGGAGCCTTGAATTTTTCTCAAAATGGCCAAAATTTAATTTTGTTTCAGAGCTCAAAGGGGCCCAATTTGCTTCTAAGAATTGGTAGTTAGGTTGTAGTAAATCAATTTCAACGATTATGTAATTTGGTGACGAAGTTTCTCTTTCCAAAGAAGACAATATATATAAGACAGTATTAAGTACGTAGTATGTAGAAAACTTAGAACTACACGCGTTCGTCCGCATTTGGCTTCGCTTTACCTCCACTCAACATTTTCCTCTCACTCATTCACTTGATTAAATGCCTTCAAAGCGAGTTTCAGAGACCCTAACTGATTAAGTTATGTAGCACCTGTGCTGAAGGTGGAAATTTTCTTTGCCGAGCGTAGGCAATCCAGGGTAGAAAATCTGCTACGGATGTGTAGACCAATCTGGGCTCCTCGCATGACCGACTCCCAGCAGCGCTGTCAATTCCCGAGTCAACATACCCAAGGGATAGGATCCCGACAAGGAGGTCAAGGTTTTGCAAACCGTCAGCAATACCTCCATGCTGACGATCTACAACCAAGAGCGGGCTTCCTGAATCACCTGCATCATTGTTCGCCACAGATGAAACACACGTAAACCATTGCTTCGATGCAAACTAAAAGCTTCCCCATGTGTAACAGAATCTGCACTGAAAGCAATGCGCAAAGCTCTTCTCGCAAGATGTCGCCATTCTTCAGAAAATCCACAAACGGCTGGGCAATTTTGAAATCAAAAGTGCGCATTCAACTACATATGAATCCGAAAATGAAAAAGCCCAGATGCGCCATTCGAAGTATGCACGGCGCTGAACTAAAGCACGGCCAGTGTTCCCCAATCATGGCACCACCTCGATCGGGGCGCGGCGGTTCGCTTCTGGCCCTGACACATATCGTGTGTCGCTTGGCGTGTCTGATGAGGCGAGGTGGGCAGTACTCGATGTCGACGATCTCAAAGTCCTCAACAATCTGCAAAGCTTCCCTCGGCTCTGGATCTGCATCGCCCCGGGGGTGGGCCCAGCCCAGCGCACAGACCCTTGTATTGGGCCCGTGTGTTTCAGTGGAAATCATTGGAAACACAGCATCCTTCACTGCCATCGGAAGCCTTCCAAGGGCGATGTCGTATCCGTTCTCTGTTCTCCCATTCCAGAGTGGATGTACAGTGACTTCCTCGAATCTCATAACCTGACAAAAGAAACAGTTGACATGTTCACCCAACTCAGGGAAGGCGCTATGTCGATTTTGCTACACTTACGTCAACTTGACGTTAAGCCGCCGCCCGCCCCCTCCCCCCCCCCCACACACACACACGTTGAAGGCATGATGACTCTGCAACAATACTTAACAGTGGAGCGCAGTTTCCAATCGTTTTAAACGAAAACACCCTCGGAATTGCACAAATTAGGGTGGGCTTGAAAATAGGATTTGACATGCCATTATAGGCAAGGCGGGAGCTTTTGGTGCCTGTAAATTGACACATTCTAAAGACCTCCTTGAAGACAATTTCAGGGAGGTTTAAGAAGAAGTCGCGAATGTCTTGCTACTGATCAGCAGCTTTTGAGGCATCTTTCCACGTTATGTCGATTTTGTTGGCAATTGCATAACCTCTTGGCATCGCGGGACTGGAACACTCCCCACCCCACCCCCCGACACCCGCCTCCCCCCAGCCCCCAACAGATTTACCCCAATCGTAACAGAGTCGACATATTCTCTTCCCTTGCATTCCACAGCCACGAAAGCACCATCAGTAGTTACAAGTATTGTCTGATACTGTCTGCCACAGTCAGCCATCCGCTGGCAAATAGTCATAAATGCGATTGAGAGGTGCAGATTGTTGGCAGCTCATTTCCGAATTTACCCACAGTGTTCCGCTTGCAAGGCATACCAGAAAAATTCTGTAGCTCAGAGCTGCAAGTACACAGTATCTTAGCACATGAATCCTATAGCAATTCAATCTGCGAGGATATACAAACAAAGAACGCAAGATAATGAACAACTTCAATTACCATTTGCAGCAGCAGCGCTGCACATCAAGGATTCAAACACAATTCTGCTGCAAATGTCACCTCGACGCCGTCAGTCCAGTTGTTGTCGTTGATTCCGTATGCTCCAACATATACTATTGGATTCTTCCCTACATGCTCGGCTCCAAAGCAATGTGCTGCGGTGAGCACATGCCTGGAATCAATCAAGATTCCGGTGCAAACGTGGCGGTGGTTGCTGGCTTTTATTGTGGCAATGTATACAAACCGTCCCCTGGGCGCGTTTTCACCACCCTGTGGAGCGGGATCATCCTCTCATTCAGGTTCTCAGTCAGGTGAAAAAATGTCCGGAACTAGTGTGCTGTCTGGTTCCAATAGGAGAGAACGTGTAGGCTGGATATTGCTCAAGAATCCCAGCCTCCGCCGATGCTGGTCAATTTCGTAAATTTTGGGGGCGTTTGGCATCTAAGGCTAGAATATATGGGACATTGCCTGGCCATGCCAAGGAACATGGGGTTATTTTCGATGAGCTGATAACACGGATTCCCCCCTCCCCCCTTCGGCTCTCTCTGCTCTTCCGATATTGCCCACTCATTACCGCTGATGCTATGCCTGCCTGCAGACTTTGTTGGGGGAGTCTCACGCCCCCTGCTGACGCCAGCAGAGGTTGGATATTTTCTTGGGCATATTCGAAGGTCTCACATGAGACAAGGAACAGTCAAGTATTGGGTAGAGCGCTACCTCAGTACAATAATTCATAATTCCTCCAACCCACATTATTATCGCTCACACATTTAGCATGGTAACATCGATTCGCAGTGAAATTTTATACAAGTTTGCGCTCATAATTGTGGAGTGTGCGGTTAAAAAGCGAATCAATTCATAAAGCAATGCGGAGTTCGTATCACTTTTTGCCGATTGCCCTCGGCCCAGAACATACACTGATTGAAAAAACAGATGTTCGTCATCTGTCTACACCAATTTTTGCGATCTACATTTGCAGCATTTAACACAAAGATGCAGTGTTATGGAATGTGTCAGATGGAATCGCCATAGCATTGCACTGTACTGCCACTCCCATGGGACTACATGCGGTTCCAAACTGTATGGCACTGAAAGACACCCCGATGAGCATATGTACAGGAGAAAAGCTTACCCCCAAGTAATCAACTGGCTGCAAACAACCATCGCTGCCAAACCCAGCCAAGTTCATCTCACCACCTTGCAGAACACACAACAATGTAAAACCTTCCATACTTAATCAGTGAACTGCCTTATCGCGCTTCTGTGAGACAAGGAACATGGCTTCAAATGGGTTTTAGCAAGGCGATTTGAATGTCCAAGCGATTGGAAATACTCATGCAAAAATGTAACGTTTTATAGCCGTGCACATGGATTCCGGGCCTCATATAACATGCAACCGCAGCCACAGAATTTGTGACCTGAAGTGTACAGATGCTGTGGCCCCCAAAAGTGGCTCCCAAAGCAAGAATATTTTGTACACACTCGCTGCAACTTTGGTAAGAATTCGTTCTGTGTCGTAGGTGGTGACATGGCAAGATGTCTTGCACCGAGCTGGTCGCAGGACACAGAAGGGGCAGCACTGGATTGGGAATTCTTGAATTTTCTCTAAAGTAAGCTCATACCATGCATATCTTGAGTGCAAGATGAGCCTGTGTACCATCCTGCGATGGTGTCCCCAATCTTGAAGGAGTGGAGAACAAATCCAAGTATGCTTGCTATCACAGCCAGAGTCCCCACAGTTGCCAATAGTGACCTGATCGAATGGCGTTCAGAAGCTGTATCACAAAGCACAATCAACAACGGTCAAGGAAAAGGGATGGTGGCGACAAGAATGCCGGCAACGCAGCTCAAAATGCACACCACCTCGTGTGGGGGATGCACCATGCAACTGATGCCCTGGCACTCCTGTTGCAATTTTTCTCACTGAGGCTTCAGCAACCTGAAGAGCCCTCCTTATACAATCTGAAGATGTTTTGCTCCTATGGAAACAATTATCTTCAGTGCAAACTGTATCCTGCTCACCCAAGTGACACTTCATTCACGGGAATCACTGACAGAGTGCCGTTAGCACTCCCTAGCAGATCCAGATGCCCTGCCCATCAATCTGCAAAGGCCATTCTCAGTAGAGATCAGCCAGAAAGCCACCCTGATTCACGAAGAACTACTTCCGAATTTAGCAAAATGTCTGCTCTGTGGAGTCCAGTGGCTCGTTGATGCACTTCCTAGGCATCCGGCTTTGAGCACAAAACAGGGTGCCCCACTTCTACCCCCAATGTGGTGAACACAATATTCGACACAAGGGCACATTCTACAACACTTGTTGTATTAGACCATTCTGGATCACCATATGAGAGCGGCATCCCTTCCATGAAGCTGCGCCTCTTCAGAAGATGTTGCCAATATGGCTGCCTGGACTGCACATCAACAGCCACATCACAATGGTCAATGGATGCATTCAGCACTCTGCATCTCTGGTGCCGCTGCGCCATGCCATTCGGAGGTCCCTCTTGGACATAACAGTGCTTCACCGTCACCAACACTTGATGTGAATTGGTCACTTCGCTGTGTAGACATCAGGGGCATTCCACCCCAAAGGCAATGCCAATGTACATAACCAGCACCAGCACATGAGAACCATTAAATGCAAGAATCCATGAGGGGGGCACACGACGCACTGGATTTCAAAGCAGGCTTTCGACAGGACTGTGACACTATGGGGTATCGGTGCAGCCATTTTCCTCACAACGGCGACAACCACCACGATCGAAAATCGGGCATTGGGCGCCGTGGCCGGAGAATGCTGATCAATTATTGTCCGCATCATTGGCACCGACACACGAATCAATCAGCCCACGTCACTCACGTACTGAGGTCCAGGACTGGACTTTCTCCAGCATGGTTCCTGCGTCGCTCCTATGTCCCTTCTGCCGCAATTGCGAGATGAACTTGGCAATTATTTTGTTGGGACGTCGCATTTCTTAAGTACATTACACGGCCACCTCGGTGTCTACCGTGGACTGCAAAGAGCGAAACGGCGGTCGAAAGCGTTCGCTGAGGAGGATGGACGAACTTGTGGTGTGGATGACTTGCTCGGATGCGCCTTGATCGATGCAACCCAGCCCGCGCCGTGCATGGCGATGACGCTCGCGAAACGGAGGAAACCGATGCACGTACCAGATCCCTTGATGCAGCTGGGGTGAGACCACAGTTGCGCCTTGGGCGCTGCGCCAGCCTTGACGCTCCGGTCCACGGTCTCACCTTCGGGCACCACCTGCTTGAAGCGTCTCACAACTTCCGCCTTTTTGCACCTATTTATGGGTTTGCGGCCAGTATCGATAGGAAGGTCTAAAAACAAGGGGTGTGGCAGCCACTCGCGAAGACACGTGACATGACAAATTCGGCCGAGGACTGCCAGGGTCCGTGTCGGACCTTATCCGATCCCGTGTAGGAGCCAGAAGTGGAGGCCCCACCGTTAGTCACAGCACTGTGAAGGGCAAAGATCGCCGACTACGACACCAACCAGGAAGTTGTGGCAGGAGCAAGGCGGCGGCAAGGGGCTGTCTGGTTGCTGCGGGGCATTCAGGCAAAGTTCCAGACAAGCGGGTGTGGGCGGATTCCAGCTGGAAACTTTCCAGGGCCCACCTGCAGCTGGTTGCCTTGCCTTGCGCCCAGCATCCTGGCGCCCTGGCCATAAGTGTGCACGGATGTGGGTGCCGGCGCGGTGCGGTTAGGCGCCAAGTTGCAAACGGAATTTTTTATACTCGGTAGTTTGCTGCTGGACCCGCACGTGCATTTCAAGCCTCAAACGCCCGCCAGGATCGTGGGTGTGGTCGTTGCGTGCCTCGAGATCAGGCCTCTTGGGCATTTGCATTCCCTCCCGATGCCCATCGGCGCCATGTGATAAAAACGCCTGCCAAGACAGCCAAGACTAGGCAGGAAAGTCTGTGCCAAAGCGAAGGGGCTCATGCCTTCCGTTCAGGAGCTTGTCAAGTACCAAGTTCGCCCGACCCGGGGCGACGTGAGAACGTCGCCAAGAACGACGGGGCGATCGCTGATCTGTCACGCCGGCCGGCCTTCCAGGCCCCGCTTCCATGCGCCACGAATGGCCACCGCGCTCCTCCTTCCAAGAGGAGGAGGGTGACTCCTTGCCTCCTGCGCAGCATCCGCCTCGCTTGCACGGCAGCTGTGGGGAGTGGCGCCCCAGCCGCCAAAGTTCACAGCGGATCGGCTTCAGTCGAAATCATCACGAATAGACGTGGCATCAATTGTCCATGCTTCTCACACGACACAATGAGTCGACTGCCGAGAGAAGCAACCCCTCACCATCGTGTCGCCGCGCACATGGGAGGTTTGCTACTGCCTTTCAAAAATCTTGCCACTTGTCCAATTCGCGCAAACGAAAGTGAAAACATGCGGGTTAGAAAATTTGACTGGAACAACACCTACTTGCCCTGCTACGAGCTATCTGTAGAGAACCGGAACGCCGCAAAAGGTGCCGTCATTCTTGAGATATGTCAGGACTAGCGCTAATCAGGTGCTGCCTTCGGCATGGGATGGGGCATGATGATCGTCATTAGGCTCGCAAGCTCATATTTGCCATTGACAAAAGTGAGTGAATGAATGAATGAACGTCCCTAATGGCAGCATGCAAAAGTGACACACTGTTCATGTCACATGTCTCCTCGGAACTTAGCTAGTCAAACAGAGTTCCTTTGCTAGCAGTCTACAATTACCTCACAACAATTGGCAAAAACCCCAAACCCACGCATCAATCTGGCATTGATAGAGGCGGATCATACTGCCGCCCACGTTAACCTGGCCTCATACTAGAATTACATTTTGCTTGACTCAACCACAATACTACGCAAAGCATTGTGCTTGGGCGTTCGCACTTTTGGGCCATCCCAAACGTGGGGCAAATGGTGATGGGGAAGGGGCTGACCCTGCCCGTGTGGTTGAGAGGCTGCGGTGGGAAACCGAGGGCTTTGTCACGGGCGATAGTCCTGAGACACCTGCAGCGATCAAAACGCACGTGGGCACAGGGCGGGAGGGATGGGGGGAGGCTTGAGAGGGGTTGGTAATCGCCAGCCATCTTATCGGGTAAGGACTCAGACCCATACCGGCACAACAAAGCAACCTGTGGGTGCACAGTCGCCACCTTTAGTCGCACGCAGTGTCTCCTACAACTACCACTGGCTGCTGCCTCGCTTGGCATATACAATCGATAGGGTTGAGTTTGCCAACCCATAGCCCGGCCATCAAGGCGCTTGGGCATCATCAAGACACCACAATCTATAGTGTGCTTTGGCGAGGCCATAAGTGGTGGTCAGGTGGGACCCATGGCAATACCCATTAACTAAAAAAAACCAAGATCTTGGAAGGTGGGCAGCTGCTTTTGGGCGCCAGTGGTGTGAAGGGGAGGAGATGAAGCAGGTTGATGACCAACGAGACAGATGAGACTTGCCTTCCCCATTGTGACGTTGCTGCTTGGGGTCAGGCATTATTAGTATTTTCTAGAGTTTTATTTAGCAATCTCTATAAATCGGCTTATTTAAGAGCTTTTGATGCCCCTAAGTTTTGAAATGCCCAAATCCATTAAGAATTGATGAATTTATTGCCCTATGAAATTATAGTACTTAGGGCTTTAGATAGATGGGGGCTAGCACTTAAGTCTATAGGGACATGGGTTGGCCTTGGGTGAATGGAGGATAGTGACGATGTGCCTGGATGTGCACTTGTGCTGCTTTGTCGTGATGTGATTGCAATGGACCTGCGATCGGGCATTGCGCATGCAATAAGTGTGCGTGTTTGCATTGAATTTATATAACACGTTTGGCTCACTCTCTGGCCTCCCACGAGCTAGCGAACCACCATACTATTGTACCCCCACCTCTCGCTGACAACAGGCCTTAGGGATCAATCCCCATCGAGCATTGAGCCCACCGCACGACCACAGGAGCGACTGCCCCGGATACGCCCACCGTCCAAGGTGGAGAGGCCGGCTGACCTCCAACAGTTGTGATATAAGGCAGGGCGACCCCAACGCCTCCGAAAACCAGTGGCCACCGTTGGGGCTGCAATACCCGTGACCTGCAAGTTAATTATGATGCCCCATACGCAAATGAGCAGGCAACATAAGCTGCCGATCGCGTGGGCGGTGCTGCACACACAAATTTAACATTCAATTCATAGCCTACACTTGAGGGCAACCAATTGAACTTCGAGGAGGCCATTGGCGGGGCGCCCATAGGATGGACGAGCAGCACCTAGGTTGCAAGGCAATGCACTGGGCCAAACAATGCAATGCTCACTACCTCAAGTGCTTTAAGCAATCGTGCAAACTATCATAGATTGCTACCTCCCCCTAAACTGCCCCCCCTGGCCCCCACCCCCACTCCCACTTCTACCCCGCCGCACCCCACCCCACGTTGGGGCCGATCGGCCATTGCCACCCACAACCTCAAGAAGGCTTACATGCCAACCAGTCACAGATCTACACCCATAGTTAGCACTAGGCCCATGGCCAAGAATCGACCATCAATGGCCAAACAGACAATCCCAATTGCCAACCAAAAAGCCGACAGAGGGGCTGCCTCTTCGCCAATGGCAGTCGCCTGTTGAGAAAGATGTTTGGGGAGAGGGGGCACCGCCAGCCATCCCCATCAAAAGTTTGGGGGGACAGGTTGACAGTGGTTTGAAAATTGCCAATTTTGCGATGGCGATCTGGCACCAACTAAAGATAGCCTCAATATCCCTATGCAAAACCAAGGTCGCTCAGTTTTGCTCTGCATAAGGGACTTGGAGCAGCCTTGCTGGGTGGCGGCAGTGGTTGAGAACGTCTTTGACATGTAAGCGGGGTGATCGCAGCAAGGCAAATCTGAAATTTGATGTTTAACATCAAATTTTTGATCGCCAGCTTTACGATCGTCTTCAAGGTTCGTTTAAAGCCTGCTTCTAAGATGTGCTCTGTGCGCCTTTGGGCTGCTTGGTGGGCGTAAACGCTGCCTTGGGAGGATGGGCGTTTTTAGATTGGCAGTTTGGGATGTCTGCAGTATTTTATGTGCGTTTTCTGTGGCGGATGGGAGGGAAACAAGAGAATATCAACGGCTAGGGCACGTGGACGGCTCCCTAGAGGTGAGGCGCGAGCATAGTCCTCGGGCCCATTAGTTTTGAACCCGTTGAGATGCCCCTATTAGGTTTTGGCCACATCTGATGGGCAATATGCCCACCCATGAATTTGATTAGCGAGATCATATGAAGCACCCAAGCACATCTACAAACTGTACGCTTCACCTTAGGAAACAATAGATTTGCAAATGAATATTGCAAAGAAATAATAACTTGCTCCTCTCCCTTTCTTGTGATGTGGTTTGCTTGAGATCCATCCTGACACACGGTGATGGCAGATGGTGAATTCAAACATATGTTCAACATTATGCATGCATGCAGCCATGTCGCTAAAATGCACACCTGAACAACACTGCCAGAACACGCGACTCCTCGGGGCGACTTGTTGGGTGCACCGGGTTCTTTGGCAAATCAGCGTTCTTGGATCGCCGAATTGGCAGAACTAAAGTACATTAGATGCTGTCTCTCGTGGGAGTGGGAGGGAAACCGAGAATGAAGCCCCTGCTAAGGCATTAAAGGGGCTCCCCAGATGAAGAAACTTGAGCCCAATCCACAAGCAACTAGTTCTCAAGCATCGGAGATGGCCAGATCGTTTTTGATCGGGTCTCGACCAATTCTGATGGGCAACATGTCCCTACCCACGTACTTGATTGGCAACACTTCCAAGCAACACAAGCCGATCTAGAGACGATCCGAAGATGGGAACAGTAGCTGACGTGGAAAAACCTTGAAAATAGCAAAGCAAATTTTGCCTCCCAGCCTTGTGGTGCTGCGGTTCGAGGGAGTTCCATTACAGCGCATGATGAATGGAGGTAAGTGGCGAAATTCAAGCACACAGCCATGCTGCTACAACGCAATGCATAGCACACATAGCAGCAACGTCCTAGATAAGGGTAAGGAAGCACCATTGGTTGCTTCCATTCCACATATTCTTGTAAGAATACTCCCAATCAAAAACCAACATACTGTATTTACCCGGGATTAGTAGGCTTGTATTGGACCCCACAAATGTATACTAAAGCGGTTTGGGCCCCTAATCTCAAAGTGTAGAAAGAGAAGATTTTTGACAAGTAGGCTGTGAAGTGCCCAGAAATGGGCAAGAATGGCAATGCTAGTGCGGAATGTTGTCAGCCTCTTCACGGGAGCTGGCAACCTTGAATTGGGGCTGCACCAGGTGGTGGCGACTGGCGATTAGGGCCAAAAGGGTTTCGCTGGAATGCTCGAGGCGCGTTTTCCTCTGCAATGCAAAGAACGAGGACCGACATGGGTCTCGGCTCACTGGGGCGCATCGTCGCAACGATAAGCTTGAAACGCGGCGCTTTCCCAGGTTGATGGTGGCTGGGAAGGCTGATGTGATCTGCGATTGTGTTTGTGGCCTGGTAGCTAGTGTGATGTGCTATTTGGGGACGCGCCCGGCCTTGGCAGCATTTTGTGGGCAGTTTTGAAAGGCGGGGTCTCACAACGGCAGCCGCCCCGACCAACACCGTCGTCTGCCCATTCCTGGCGCTGGGCCTTGCTGCGCCCTTGGCAGGTGGCAGGCCGGAACCTACACTGGCCGGCCGGGGAGCAGGTTAAGTTAATCCAGAAACAGGGCGGCTTTGACATCTCGACCGCTTCTTTGATTGGGCCCCACGGCATAGGTCGATGCCCTGCGATCCTGCGCAATGGGCGGCAATGGCGGCCAGTCGACCTTGCGGCCCTTCGTGGGCCCTTTTTCAAATTCTCCCTCAACAGCATCCACTCCGACCCGATCGTCACCGTCGATGTGCGAATCGCAGGGAACACAGTTTGGTCTTGACTAGGCAATGCAGTCCAACACCAGCCGCCGAGTTCCCTTGTCACCAACCATTCCTTCGCTCGCTTCTGTCTGTGTACGGGGAGGGATACTAACACCGGGTCATGAATACTAACGTGGTTTCGACCCCCAAAGAGGAGGGTTGATACTAAAAGGGGGTGCCCACTAATACCGGGTAAATACAGCATGACAATGATAAAATCTGAAAATCCACATATCGCAAAAGCTCCAAATTGCAGCCATCGTTTCACTCTCTTTCCACCACTGTGGAATGCGCAGAATACAACTAATTTTACACTCAAAATGTGTTAATTCGAAAGAATCGAAATTCGAGTGCCGGGAGCCTGTGGGCCGGATAAACCCACAGGAGCCCCATACGCGTGGAACGCGCAGAGTTCTGGCCTAGCAGAGGCATTGCCGAGCCATTTCGTCTGCGTTAGAACTGCAGCTGGCATTTGACCAGATTCCTTAAGCAAACATCGGAGATCGCCACAAAATTGGTCTCGACAACAGCGGCGCGAAAGTCGGGGTGACAGGCCAAGAGGCAACTCAAAACGGTGAGAGACTTCAAGCAAAATTTGGCCTTGAAAGAGGGAGTGTGCAACAGGTTCATTGTAAGGTCAAGGGTTCCGGAGTGGGGCCCAGCCCTGCATCTTTAGGTGGTTCAAACCATGGCATAGCGGGTGGATCCCACCACAATGTCCACCCTGGTATTGTGCGTTGTATGAAGAAAGCGTTTTGAAAGCAATGAAGACGACAATGCCATGGGTTCGGGGTGTAGGGAGATGGGCGTTTTAATCCCGAAGGGCAGCGAACGGTTACTTGGTTTCGAAGCGAGCTCACTGAGACTTCCATGCTGACTAGCATGAGAGGTCGTCGACTTACCGCAATATAATACAGATCAGCATAACGTAGGTTTCGTGCTGGTGTTGAGCAACGCCGTGCACATTCCTCCGGGACGGGTCGCCTGTTCAAGTACAAGACCATGGCAGCGCACAACCGGCAACACACCGGCAGTACGGAGCATTAAACACGTGCCTCCAACCCAAACTCATCATCCCAAGGCGTCCGCATTCGTGTACTGAGACCTACAGGATATGCGCAGGACTTCCGCAAAAGCGTCCAGATAGCTGTGCACACCTCACTAAAAGCTACCAGGGTCCTTGAAAGTCAATGAATTCAATTCGCAACATGCTTTCTGAGGGCTCCACTGCATCCACGGCCATTCTAGAAGCCGAGGATTTGTAAAGCATGCGGCCTGTCGAAATCTCTGCTGGACTTCCACCTCGCGTTGTTCTTCACCCTCACGATGCAAGCGCCATCGCTGTTCTTCACGACCTTGTGCGCTTCCACCGACGGCGTCACGTTACGGACCATCAGGTCTCCGCCCACCTGCGCCAGCCTCAGCTCACTCAGTCTGTCGAGGACTTCGGTACCCCCCGCGCCCCCGGCCTGCGCAGCTGTGATTCTCACCCTCCCGGCGGTGTTCGCTTTGATGAACACCACCCGAGAGGCCACCAACACTTCCACGACGAGGAACATGTCCCTCCTCAACTCCCCGTTGTTCGGGCCAGACTTCGCGTGCTTCACCGCCCACTTGAACATGGCTTCGGCCTTGTGGCGATTGGCGAAGGAGTGCCACTCCTTGGGGGTCGCGCTGAAGATGTAGTTCTCGCCCTTGCCCCCGAATTCCAGTTCCACAGCCACCCTGTCTCCCATCTCCTGCACGCTCCTGGCCTTGTTCACGCTCCTGTAATGAATGTCTGTACCCTGAGCGTCCCTCGTCTCCGTTTTGAACGCGTTTTCCACACTTGAGCTGTCGCCCTTGCCCTTCATCTTGTGAACGATCTCCTTCAGAGTGTCCAGGGCCATCACACGCTTCTTTTGCTTGCCGCCCTCCCAGATGTCGCCGACCTTCATGTCGAAGAGGTCCGTGCTCGTGCAGGGGCTGCCATTGTAATCTTCCATTACGCACTTCTTCAGACTGTGGCCATTCGAGCTGACAGCTTTCCACGGTGTGACGCTTCCTGGTTGCGGCTCAGGAGATATTTCTGCGATGCTGCTGGTTCCCGGCTGCGCGGCATTGGAGAACTCCTGTGTCGCAGTGGACACAAATGTGAATCAGAAGGCAGATATATGTGATGCACTTCCTCTTTCCCATATTGATTTTCGTCCATTTGAAAGAAATTCGGGTCACAATAACGACATCTGAATGACAAAAGGAGGCCAACATCAGAAATGTCGCACCCACTGACATCAACTTATTTATGCGCAGCCTGCTTTTACGTTTCTACGCGTAAATAGTTTGCTAAAATGCTTGAAAATGAAATCTTTGTACCTGAAGACAGTACACACAAACTCAGGGAATCTGCAGAGCGGCTGCCGTAGCTTCAAGCGCACTGAAGTATGCATAAGACGATCTTTTGTTCGGCGACGTCATTGTCCTTGCTGAGGGTAAGCTGGGTGCTGTGCCGCCTGTTCTGGAGAGAGTGGAGGAATAATCGTTGATTGGGACATCATCATGCAACCTGAGGGGGTCGACGAGCCGTAAATGTACGCAAATATGGCCGTAAAAATGGCCTTTTCTCGATTTACGCGATTTTACGTGGCGAAACGTAAACACAGAAATGAATACACAAATATAAAGACGAAGCCTGGCTCAGAACAATAATTAGAATGAGGTAGGAAAGACAAAGTATTGGTAAGCAACAGGTCTTGTATCGGTTTTGTTTGACGAAATGTCTTAATTACAGAATCGAATGCTCGATTCCATTCGCTATGTCAAAAACGTGAAGTGTGCACCACTATGCATCCATCCACTATGCCATCCATCCAATTAGGAAACCGCTCACCACCAATTACAGTTTTGAAGGCCCTTTATCGATGCTTTGCAATCACAATAGCGCATTGTCGTCAGGAATGTTAGCGCCAGCTGATGTTGGTGAAAATCGGCGCAAAGTTCAAAATCAATTAGACCTGGGCGTCGGTTTGCACACATCAAAACTGCTTAAACGACTAGATGCTCGAAGGTTGGCTGCAAATGCCATTCCAGAAGTTTCAATTGTGAATCTCTTTGAAACTTGTCCAAGCTGCTCAAAGTCGAACTCAAAATCCACCGAGAACTACGGAGAGTTTGCACTGCAAGCCAGCTCCTGCCCACATTTGGAGCTTGGCGAACAACGAGCGTAAAAGAAGAATTTGCCACATACATAATGGAGGCAAGTTCACGCATTCAGGTATCTGATCTGAGGCTGTGTGCCAATAAGGGGGTGCAATTTTTAGCTGCAGTTGCTTTCGTTTCACATGCCTGGGGTGAAATCCAAATCATAACATGACGATCTTTGCACAAGATCACCAACCGGCAGAGCGTCTCTCTGCGAAACGCTTCTCCAGCAACCCACTGGACGCAAACTTGAGATAGGATTGAAATGCCCCTGTTTGCATGTTCAAGCCTTTTCTGTGGAGTCCTCGCGACTTTGCATTGCTTTTCAGTCTCTCAAACAAACATTGGGAATCAAGGAGTGTCCAAAAGGGTATTCACCTCTGAAGCATTCGAGGATGAGTCGTCGCCGCCAGGTTCTTGCACTGTGTATTCTTTAGGTGGAGGGCTCGCTGCCGCCTGCCATGCACAATTAACCAATTCCGTACAGCCCTTCAAATATTTGGAAAAGCGTAAATGCTGTCGTTGCCGAGCGCAAGCAGCCACCAATTCAGAAGGTGCTCGCTGTTATGCAACAGGAATGCGGTGTGTGCTGTACGTGTTCCTGATGAAATTGGCAGTTTGAAATGCAGTTTTTGACCCTAAAGGATGAAAGCTGTGAGTGGAAAGTGCTCTGCCCGCAACGCAGAGTAGAGCATACAACACAGAGTGTTCCCTCGACAACCGGAGACCTTAAAACGTTCGCTTCCTTACCGCAGGTGGTGTGGTGGAAACTGGGACATCTTCTTCGGTAGTTGGCGATTCCGCTACCTAAACAGATCAAAATCGTGAACGTCGAAGACACAAGATAAGAACAGGTCTGAGTGAAATACACTGCAGCACATTAGATGTGTAGCAGAGGCTGGACTACATTCCTCTCCCATGCAGACCTCGCTTCTGCGTTAACCATGGATTGAGTTCGAACATTTTCATGACTTTCGTTGCCAGCATACGTTTGTGTTATCGAGCAAAAATCATGGAGTTCCTGAAGCCGTGTTTTCCACCTACGCTGCAGGGATGGCGAACACTGGTAGAAAACAATCTTTATGCGATGCCAGCTGCGATGCTATTTTGACACAAATTGATCCCGTCACAGTGAGTGCGATGACATAAAAAAAGGGGCTGTGATGGCATCAATTTGCGTCAAAATGGCATCGCAGTTGGCATCGCAAACAGGTTGTTTTCTACTGGTGGAAGTTGCATCACGCTCTGCCACCATTGCTCCCGTTCATGCCTACAAAGTTGGGAATGGCTGTCGGGCACCTGTTCGGAATGCTGGGCAATAGAGATTCTAATAGCGCTTCCGATCTCAGTCAAATATGTGATTTATGCAAAACTTCGCTATTCCTAGCGCGGCTCTATCAGGTATTTGATGTAATGACATAACATTATACAGTGGATAGCAAAGAAACAGCCAATGTTTGTTGCCAAATGCCTTATAACACCACTGTACACACAGAGGATCAAAACGCGTTAACGACGCTTGTGTATCGGCCCGATAATCGACATCAAGGTTCTTGCTTTGGCGACCGAACACTTAATCCGCCAGCGAAATCGCGTCGCCTGGCGAAGATATGGGCAGAAAGGCAATCAAATATCCGTGCCACGTGCTCGTTTCCGTGCTCAGGTATCAAGGCAGACCAAAAAGGGTATCCACTGGTCTCTGCAGCATGTGAGTTGCAGATTTTGCTATTAGCCTGCCTCAAATTTTCGCATCGTATGTGTGGTGACGCACCAACCCTCGCGGATACAATCAACGCCTAACGAGCGTAAATGATGGAGTTGGTCGCCAAGGCCTCGTTGCCCTTCCGTTTACTTATTTCACTACAGAGCACAAGCACATGCGTACACCATTCTCAAGACTGGAAAGTGCAAAAAATACTTGGATACAACACGTACGTTTCTTTCGAGACGGGGCGTTGCCCCAATTTGAAATTTAGCCACGCCCGAATCCCCTGATCCAATGCCAGTGATTTACAAGCGAATCTTTTCAGCCGTGCTTTCTTTACCGTGGGTGAAGTAGAATGAACTGTAGGGTTGATGCAGCTTGGCAGTGGCGCCTCCGGTGGTTCATGCGCTCGCTGGGCCCCTGGAACGGAAGGCTCCAAAGGTGGCACGGTTGCCTAAGCAAGGCAGAACAAAAGCAGCATTGAAAACAAAATAACGTTCGTCAACAGTGCTGTGCGCTGAAATGCATGGCAGTGTGCACTTGGCGCAAGCAGAAAAGATTGCGATTATCGCTCATTTTGTGCATTACTTCGGCGGCGCTGATTGTAATTTTGTCAGACATCACACACGTCTATTTGAATCCCAGTCCCCGAATGAGTAACAGCACGCTTCGTGCGTACTGATGCGCGATGCAGCATCCAAACTGGCACTTGCGGCCGTGATTGAACACAGCCACACTTTGCTTAACACGCATGTTAAGCATGATCTTCTTGCATTTTTCACACAAGAATGCTGTAGCTGTGCTGGCAGTCGCAGCCTTCTCCGTGGAATCTACAGCGCACAGTAAATCTACCGATCCCCATCAGACGATTCAGATATGACGTCAGTGATACAAAATGCCAGAGATGACGTGCGCACAAGAATTGCTCAAGCGGCACAAATTTCGTACACCTATGGGAAAGTGCGTGTCGTAATACCTTTGTGTTGGCCCCCATAACCGTTCACCAAGGAATAGCCTTACAACCTGCATGATCTAAAATTAACATTGCCGCACGAAGAATTGATCGAAGTCGAACGCGGCCTCGCCAGTGTGTGACACGGCATAATGAAGTGCAACGAGAGGGCCGAAAATTATCATGCTGTTCACGTCACGTTTCAAAGTACTGCATTCAGGTCCCAGCCGTATTCTGTCAGCATCGAATGTTCACAAGTAGGCAGATTTGGTTCATGGAGATAACACCTTCTCGTTACAAGCAAGAACAGCAAGTGAGCACGACAGAAACAGCTGGTAAGGGTGCAGACACTATAGGAATTGCTGCGGAAGCTTACAGCAGTTACTGCTGAGGCACCAATAATGTAGAGGCAAATTAAATGATGATTTTACCCTCCTGCCGTGATGACACAGCGAGTTGTTTTCTGCGAGTACAATGCGGCAAAACACAGAAAAGGGAAAAGCGCGAAATGCAAGGCGATCTCCAGCAAAACAGAGTGTTGATAATCGTCTCTCCACGAGCATTAACTATGAAATGAAAATAAAATGTGACAATCCTCGAAAGTGGGTGCCCGGTGCTCCTAACAACTAAACACTAGTAAAGATTTGCCAAACTACACAGTCTTGACAATCGTGTACTGTGTTTTGCGTGTGAAAACACGTAAAATTTGTATGTTAATCGTGTACTGATCAAAAACTACATGATTGCTAAAATCGGGTAGTTTGTATAGGTGCACGAAAGTAGCAGCCGTGTCACCGTGGGAAACACGACAAAGAGCACCATTTTACAGGATTTCAGGCGTGTACCAAGCAGCAACCGTGTTAAATCGTGTTCCAAAGTACCCGATTTTTATTATATTTTTGCACAACTGCACACGACTGTACACTGCGTAAAATGGCCGAACTTTTATCCATGGAATTCTCACATACCGCAACACATTGTATGAGTATAAACCAAAAAAACTCAAGGATACAGTGAAATTTCTGCATGAATTGCAGAGTAGCATGCCTGCTAGATTATCTGGGAACATCATCCTACCTTGTGCGCATTGAAAACAAGTTGCCAAATTCTGCTGATGCGAGCGCGCAGATTCGCGACCTGTACAAGAACATCATGCACAAAGCAGTCAAGCATTGCCACGGGTTTCAGTGCAGAGGTCCCCCCCCCCACCCACCCACCCGCCCCACCCACCCAAAAAAAAGAAACATGTTGATCCGCATTAACGTAAGATGGCGTTACTGTCACAAACTGATGTTGCCTGTCTGATACGATAAATTTATCTAAAAATTTATTTAAAGCGTGCGCAGTAAAGCAAGCAAAACTAAAGTGCAGATCAACAAGAGATCATTGGCCGCTTTTGCACATGTGGATATAGAAGACTGCATATAAACATGGCTGGAATTATTGAGCTCCTAGAATGCATGGCGTTGAACCAGCTCTGGATACATCCGCAAGTTGTTCAGCCCATTTTCCAATGTTAGAAACATGTTAGTCTAAGCAGCACGTACCATTGGAGACATCACCAGGAGCGTGTATCTCGTCACTGTGATGAAAACAATGAGGTATGAAGTCGCAAGGACAAATGTTTTCATCATTGCCGTTCCCTGCGAAAACACACCATACTTCATTAGCCGCAGGCTTGGTAAGCCCATCAACACATCACAATCCAAAAAATTGGGCACCAGGATCAAGTCGACTTTTTGCTCCAGCAAGTGGCCGTCCAGAACAATACAGATTCCGACTTTCACCACCACTTATGGTGGGAAGTCGAGCACATTGACAACTTGTGGCAATTCACCAGGGCACAAACTCAATGGCAAATGCACGTGGCTTGGAGACACGCTGACGTGCAAGGAATATGGCAATCACCACTGGCAAATGGCATTTCCCAAATCAGTGCCAGAAATGAAAAGCAATCTCTGAAGAGTCTCGATTCGCGATAATCTCACGTACAAAACATAGGCTTAAGCGCCAAGCTTGGTGCAGAATTTTCTTCAGGAGCAATGCTCAGAGGGGATGGCGAGTTAAGCTTCCACCAACGATGGAAAATCCGTTCTGATACGAAGTTCTCATTAACTACGGTCACAACAGAGTTTTTGAAATCTGGAGCTCTTGCACAAGTGGCGTTGTTTCTGATGCGCTACCTGAGAAGGGTAGTTGTGATGTACTCCAGGAGACAGAGCATTTCTGTCATATGCGTAGTACGCCTCCACGTTTTCAAAAAGTTCAGGATTTTCCCCAAGCACAGCCCCGTAATTGCTAAAAATTGGGTCCCTTGCAAACACGCCCGCAATGTCTTCCGTGATTGCGTTCACAAAGCGCTGCACATCTCCTTTGTCTGCATTGCCAGGGAAGACAACCTGAAGCAAACAACAAACAATGCAATTTCATGGCAGTATCTTTCTCCCGACATGCCAATCTCTTGAATTCCAATGTTCGGCAACAACATACCATGGAAGGAACGATCGGCAAAATGCAGGGCCGACATTTCAATGGTTGTCTTTTCTCACTCATTGCTCTAGGGTTCCATTTGCGTGTAAGTTTGTCGTTGCGGCAATAAACGGTTGGTGGAAAGAGCCAATGCCCTCTCAATGGATACATCTGTTGTCAAAACAATGGCGCAAAGGAAGAATGCACGTGTCACATATCACTTAATGCAGGGCGGTTAAATATCCCGTGATATTTCAGTACATCACATGCTTTCCTTGAAAGCTCAAATTGTACAAAATGGATGCCAGTATAGCATCGATATCGTAACTCTGGTCGGTTGCAGGCACGCGCATTCGCTCAAATGGGTGATCCACACGGGAAGATCCATGATACCGTTAAACTCAGCCAGATACAGATATCACAATACTCTCCCATATCCTGGGTGTCGAATGCTGTGTGGCCAAGGCCTATTTTCAATATGGCATTTCCTGGATTTGCAGATTCATGAATATCTAATGCATCCCTTTGTGTACACTAAAAGATGTGCATCTTCGTCGATGTACATCACGTTTACATCCTACATGTGGGGCCCCTGATATTCCCTTCCATATTCTTCATATGTATGTGAACCCTAGATAACAACGGGACGTATACGATACAATCATTTATACTCTCGATATGGACGCCAACATGCTGGATCTGCATTTTCCGGAAGTGCGGCAGGAGACTAAATTAAAAAATGCTGGATGTCAATAGAAATCCGACTAACTGGTGGCGGGCTCCGAAGCTAAAAGCTGCTTAACATGGAATCCACAGTAAAATGATCGACGCGCTCAAACGAAAGGTTTCAATCCAACTGCGTTCGATTGAGGGACCTGACCACCAGGTTGATTCGGTGGCCGTGTCAAATTTAAGGGCGGGGGCGTTCGCATTTGACACGCATTTGCCTCGTGATGGGTGGCCGCCCTCTTGTGATGCCCCACCGTATTTGCGATACGTGGCCAAGGGGCGCTCACGGGGCTTGGGGGACACGGGCCGCGAGCTCGCCTTCCATCGAGGGAGCCACGCAGCCACGGCAGGCGCCTTGGAAGCATCTGGGTGTACGACAGATCCAGGCGCGTCGGTGCGCTGCTTTTGAAGAATTCACACCACCAACCTTATAAGACACTCCAACACAGCCCTCCCTGAGGCCTGTCACCACCACATGCGCCATCTTGTTGAACCTCTTTGCCCATTTGAGCAGAATGTGTTTGAACCTGAAGGACAGTTTATGGGTTCCCAGAGGGTCGCCTTCGATCTCGGACAGCTTCAAATTCTCTAACTTCAGCTCTCCTTGGACAGCCATCAAAGAAAGCATCTGCAGACGGGCAGCGAAGTTAGACACAACAACAAAATGTGTAAGGGCAACACGAGTTCTGCCAGGTACCGATGGGAAGTGGTTTGTACCTGCGTGCACTGACGAAATGGCCAATAGACACATTTGTCCCCGGTAACAACGAGTAAATCGTGTGGTACACGATATTGGGTGTTCATTGCTGCACATTCCAGGGCTGATACAAAGCAACGGTCAAAAAGGCACAAATCGAATTTGCACAAGGTTGGCATTAACTTGAGAACAATCTCGCGAGTGATTCACAGCCTGATCGCTGATGTCAAATGATTTGAAAAGTGGCAAACGGACATCTCTACAAAGCACCATGGACAATGGCAAAGCTTGGAAAAAGGATGTTTGTGCATCGAGACGTCAGCTCCGTCCCACCGTTAGCTACGTGCAACAAGGAGACGACAGATATGCAACACTTGCTGTAAAGATGGTTTTATGAATGCCGTTTTTTTAGCTAACGGATAGAATGTTTTCGACCTTGCGTGCACTGATTGCGTACATTGCGTTGCTGCGCCTATCGCCATTAAATTACAGACACCGTTGCTTCCAATTTGGGGTGCTCGAGACCATTTGCAATACACAATTCATCCGGAGAGGCACATGAAAGGCCTGATGAACGAAACGAGCCCATGTACTTCTTGACAGATGCGCAGCAATATTGAAACTACAGGCCACTGAAAGCACGTAGTAATATTGTAAGATATTACAATATAGTAAGATATCGTACATATAGTACGATATCGTATAGTAATATAGTAATATATCGCACAATATAGTAAGTACATCCACATGCACGTAGATGATTTTCCACCTTGGCATGCACAATTGATGATATGTACATGTCATGAGGGAGGCTCGTGACGGTTCAGCCGACAATCAGTATGCACGTGGATCAGATATCGATTAACGAGCAAACTGTGGTGAAGCGATTAACGTAATGCGATTAAAAAGAACACAATACGCATAGACTCGCACCAAGTTTGACAACGTGAAAATCAAACATTTGTGAATGGTTCGTCTTACCTCCCAAACCTGTACTTCAAATTTTCTGGTCTCCCTTATCGAGTAGTAGGGACAAATTGCAATGATCGCTGTACTCGCAATGCATGCCACCAAGTACGTAGATCCCTGCAAACGCCCAAAGTCGGCAAACACCGTGTATCATCTCCATGTCACAAGCAAACGAACCTCAAATCATGGTTGGGTGGTTAGAGATGTACACATATCTCGATAGAGAGACAAAAAAAAATTTGTACCGAGTGCGAGCAAAGAAAAACATACAACCTATTGCGCAACGTTCATTTCCCAATTCGCGCAAGGAGCTTGAATTGGTAGCAAATGGAGGAAGTTCCGATATACTTCTGTATATACAATGAAAAACCAAACTATAGAACCAATTCAACACAGTTGAGATTTAATATCATCCCTAGTGCATCATGCTTGCTTGGCAAAATTGCCAATAAACAAGTGAAAAATCATACTAAATCACCCATTCGAATGATAACCTCCTTCCAAGAGTCTGATGACAAGATGGCACACTCGGCTCAACATGTTGCGCTGCCCTTGATGTGCTCAAGAATTATGTTACCCTCATAGCCAGCAACAAAACCTTTGATCTCGTCGGTGTAGTGCTGCATGCAAATTGAATACATGATTAATCGATTGATCCCATACAGGCTTGGTTCATATCCCTAATTCATGGCCTCAGCACCTCGTCGCAGACATTTTAGACGGAAATTATATGACAAAGGAAAAAGCTCGGGAACGCCTTGTCGCGATTGATTCGATACGCCCCATTACACTATACATGCGCTTGGAGCCGATTTCCGCACGTAAATCTTATGTAAACACAGGAAACCTTCGAAATTCGCGTCGGATTCAGGACCGCTTGCACGTAGTCCACCACGACGCAGATGGAAATTAGTGTCCCCTGCTGCTCTAATGGGTACAACCACATGAGCGTCTGCAAATTGTCATTCTTGCTGCACTACTAAACGCGCCAATCAGTACAGGTAAACGGCGCTCATGGAATCATGTATTTATGCTCTAAGTGTCGTTCGTGCAAGCCATGCGTTTTCTATTAGAATTTCTGCATAATGAGAGCAGTTGCTGATCTACCCGTATTTACCTTCAATCGGGGCAACCTGGATTCGAACAGCATCGAGAGCATCAAAACGCAAACGGGAAGTGAAATTGTCTGCAGAAAGGCCAAAAAGAAGTTACTTGCTGTCATTTATCTGCATTGCAGATTCTGCAATACACATACGGACACAACATCAAAAGGAGAATGCATCTTACGGGGAAATATATAATAAATCATGGTCTCAAATATCTGGCGCAAGCTGGCCGCCAGTGCCAGTGCCACCATGAGTACCACGGAAACAAAATAGGTCCGTTCGTTCAATTCAATCCCTTATATAAGTAGTAGGAAAATGCTGAAAATCGACCATTACCAGAAACGCATCAAATGTTTGAAGCTGCGTCAATCCAACTATTCAGTGTCAATTCTAATCTTCTGAGCCCCCCCGGGCGTGTGCGAACACCAAGTTGGTGTCTGCCGAACCATTGTGGAAGAGCTACTCATTTGGTACAATGGGTATAATGACCAACAATGAACAACTGCTTTGTGACCGCCTCGACCGAAAGTGCGTCGATCTCTTTGGCAATGTTCAAATGAGAATGAAGCGAGGAGAAAAAATAAGTGCTGCTAAGCCTTGCGGTTGCTGTTGTTTCTTCCAACACATCTCATAGGACGAGATACACCACGAATGAAAGGCTTTCGTCATTCTGACCGTCATCAATGGAACGCCACTTGCTTCAACACCCACTTTGGGCTGATCGCAAGTTCATCCACGCCCGCCTGCCTGTGATGTACAGCCTCCACGCGCTGCCAGTGGTGGTGTATTGGCGGAAATAAAACAAACCGAATTTCAGGGACATGCAGTGCCCGACGATGCCCTTCTCAGCAAGTACAAGCAGAGTGCGAATTTTTGTCTGTAGTCTGCAGCCATTTTCTCTGGGAATATATATCGGAAGAGGGAACGAGAATCACACAATAAGAGGCAATTACCTTCAAAGACTCCCACATCAATGTCCTGTTCTCTACGACCTCGACGTCCTGGTTACAGTGCAGCGAGAAATGCGATCGTCAGCGGCATTTTTGGTTATGTCGTTCGTGGGTGCAGCGCCACCCGGCAGCGCACGATTTCGTGCAGGCCACGACAACAGTCATTGCTTGACAGGGTGTGTTGGCGACAAGCAAGGAGCTCCATATCGTCAGGAAACCTACATTACGGTTGAATACGGAAGAAATATGGGATTGTCATCAAACAGCTTGCTCGCAGTCGAACATAAAATAAGGTGGGCAACAAGAAATCGAGCTTTGTGTACCTCCTCGGCGCTGTCACCCACCTCCTCGACAACCGTATTGGCAATCCACGCATTAAATGACTCTGGCATCGGGCAAACGCTTGAGTTGATCACGTTGCCGGCTATCCACGAGCCGAAGGACCCCAGAAGTGGACAAATTCTAGTCTTGACAACCGTGTCGGCAATCCACTGTTGGAAAAAGGTCAGAAGCGTATAGATGCCAGTGATTCTGTGTGAGCCGCAGCCTTGGTAAAATGAGTTGATGGCGTGGAGTTCGTCATTGTCAGGATCGCCGTCATCCACGTGGCCATACAATTTGTCGGGAATGAACACTGGAGTGCCTCCATCTCCTGCTGTTGCATGCCAAGCTGTGAGGCAAAATATAGTCCTATCGAGATCATCTGAAGCATGAAACGCACTCCCAGTCACCGCGCGGACCAAGCTGACGGATGATTATAGCAGATAATCGTATAGCTCGCACTCGGCGGCTGATAGTCGCGCACAATTGTGTTACATGGACAGAGAGCGCTGATACTAACCAAAGCGGACAATCATAACCGCGGGTTATTCCCATTTTGCATTGGCACCTGTCGTGTGACAGATGGCAGCGATTGTGAACGGGCGTTGAACATGTGAAATGCATCCGTAGTGGTGAGAGACTTTCTTTGATATTGACATGAAACATTACTGTTCCACTCGCGCGAATGCAGCACACTGAGCTCTCCTGCTGCGTGCTTCATATAAATATTGTAAAAATATTGTAAAAAATATTGTAAATCTTCAGACAAACACGATGAAAGAACTTCAACCCTCACCTCTACAAGTCCTCCCTGAATGTTGCACCCCGCAGGCCAAATGATTTTTCCGGTACCCGAGGCCCTCGCACATAGTGCTGTTCATCAGCCGGACGTCGGACACCATCTGTAGATTTGCCGCAACTTTTCGATTGCCGTCGTGTTGGTATCCCCAGTACAGAGTGTAAAACTCGTTGCCTTCGACGAGCCCCGAGCCATGGGGCAACCTGGCCACCGCATGCTCCACGACGCCCGACAGCTTTGCAAGGGCAATGTCGACACCACAGCATTCCCATTCTGGGTGAAATATTGTCCTCTGCACAGTGTACCTCTGCGAAATCCAACATCCGCCAAAGGTTTAGAAGTACTTCCTCCGTCCCAGATTAAATGCCGTGTAATTGAAAGGCAATATTCGTTGCAAGGACGGCCACAAAATTGCAAAACAAGGTCAAATCGACAAGATTGGGTCACAAAACGCTTAACTACCAACTTCTTAAAAGAAGGAATGAGACCCGGGCCCCTTGAGCGCTGGGCAAAAGTAAATTTTGGTCATCTTTAACTTCAAATATCGAGGTTTACTAGGCATCAAGACCCTTGACGCACAGTGCCGCCAAATCCTCAATACTTAATGGATGGACATGAACACTTGATATCACACTCCAGAATTAAAGCATAACCTCGGACGAAGTTCCATTGAAAAATGATGTGGGCATGATGGAGAAATAATGCCCCAAAATCATAGACGACAATTAATCTGGGACGGAGGAAGTATTAGCTGTGTGAGGATCTTACTGCAAGAGATGACAAACATTCCTCAAGTCCAGTTTACTCGATACAATGAACAAGCAGCGGATGTAATGCGTAAAGGACAGCCGACAACAAAGTTGGTCAATAAAGCTTGCGTCACAGTTGGATATGTACGATTTCAAGTGCATAACACATGTGCGACACGTAATTTCAAGAACGATATCATTTCCTTTCAGCATGCGAATGGTATTGTAGGCGAAATCAAAACGAAATCTCCTGGGCCGTTCGAAAAACAGTTGCATATCTTTGCAATTGCCATTGGTAAATGTAGCATATCCTGAATGTAGAATACGATCCGTGGAGGTCCCATACCCTGAAAATCTGCTATGCGATGTCATTCATATCGCGTACAGGCATATCCAGGATATGTCCACGTACTGGATATGGAAACCCTATATTCTGGGATGTGACAAAGATGCGGAAGAGGGCATAGCCATATACAGTCGTACTACTGCTCATGTCCTGCTATATATCCACAGCTTGGACAGGCGTAAGGAACTTTTCCCGATTACATTCAGGTCTTTAGCGTCTGAAATTCCTTCGTTTCTCCGGCAATGTCTCAAATTCCAACATGTATGGCGACCGGCACTGAATTCACTCTGGATCTAGTTAGATTCAGTGTTGTTGCTCATCAACCTTTGCCTAGTCAAAGTGTTTGTGAGATGCAGCGAGTTGCGTAGCATACTTGACAGCAGCCGTTCAGCAAATTTAATTCTGGACTAAATGAAATGAATGTCCCAGCTTCTCTGCACGGGAAATAAGAATACTGCATAGCGACCGAAAATTCAGAAATGAAATTCTATAATCCTACATTATAATAAAATGTAGAGCTGCCATTTAGATGGTTATGTGTCCGTAGATGGGCAGCCATCAAAGAATACGGAAAGAATGATGGCCATTCAAGGATCATGCTCTGCAATACGATCAACATGCATATGCTGCATTCAACATAGCAATTTCGCACAAAGCCTTTCTGCACATCTGCTTGCCTGCCTCGTCCTATCAATCCCAAATCCACCCCATACGATCCCCACCCCCCACATATAT